>JAPMOQ010034576.1:846660-873153 GCA_026543055.1 Argiope trifasciata
ATATATATATATATATATATATAAATATAAAAAAAAAAAAAAAAAAAGGACAGAGAGTGAAATTTGCATCTTTAGATGAAAAAATTATTGCATAAGAATGTGTAATTTAATTCATCTTCTTTATATTATAATAAAAAAATTACCCTTAATTATAAAAACGAGCACACAAAAGAGGATAGCTAACAGTGTCATAATGGATTAAAACTTTTAAATAAAATAATGAAAAAATATTATTGATATATACATTTAAATTTGTATATTTAACAGTTATTAAAATTAGATGAATTTTCTTTAAGAAATAAAACTGGTATAAATATTTTGAATTTTAAAGTGATATAATTTTGTTTGTAATAATATGTTTCTAAGTTATTAAGAGAAAGCATCAAAATTTTGGTTAGTTCTTAGTTAAAAAAATTGATTAATATCTCGAAAAACACTCTCTTAATAAGAAATTATTACTAAAATTTAACCACAAAACAAATTTGGTAACTCTAGGTTCTATCTAGAAGAGCAATTTAAATGATTTTGTACTTTCACCAATAATGGTTTTGCATCATTGAAAAAAAAAGGGAAATTTAGCATTGTGATATTTTATCCCAAGTGAATAATGTATAGAGAAGTTCTAAATTAAAAATATAATACCTTGATATTATTTTTAATTTTGTTTCTCTACAAAGTTTGTTCAAATAAAAAAACAACAACAACACAATGGAATGGAAGGGGTAAAAAAAGACAGCTTCAGTTTTGACAAATATTGAAATTTCAATATTAGGAATCCTGCATAGCAAAGCTTATTTTTAAATACATATTTTTAATTAATTTAATTACTATGTATTAAGTGTATCAATCAAAGATGATTAGAAAAGTGGTTGCAATTAAAATAAGTAACAATGGAACTCCACAATAGGGGAGAAAAAAATGCAGGAAGGAAATAAACAGGAGAAATATGAATATAATAATATCAATTCAAAAAAAAAAAAAGTCTTAAACTCAACACATTTTATATAAAAGTAATCAATTATTTTTTTTCTAATAGATAAAAACTAGGCAGAAAAATGTTACATAAACTCAAATATATGGTAACTGATTGCGGGTTTTCAAGATAATGACAGCAAACCTTTTTAAACATCAACTAAATTTGTATTTCATACTGAATGAAAGCACATAATTCAAAAAAGGAATTTATTTATTAGCAATATTATTTGTCTTAAAATTAAACACACACAAAATATATTTTTGAACTTTCTTCATAGGCCACATTATTAATATTATATATAAAAAAAATACAGAGTGATGAATATAAAAAAATTCTTACATTTATTTTTAATAATAATACTTTATTTTTTAATAATATGAGTCATAATTTCTTGTTCAATGTAATATTGTTTGCAAGAATTGTCTTTTAAATCGAAGTTTATCAAATAAGAATAATTTATTACAATTTTCTATATAGAATATCTGAATATATGTTATTTATTAATAGGATAAAAGATAATTCATAAGTTCAAGTATCACAGTACTAAATGCTTAGTTATATATTGAATCACATTTTTTGCAAATATACCTTTTCTAATTATTTAAATTTTTAGACCAGTTATATATAACTATTTATTTCCTAACTAAGAAATATTTCTTACTTCATAATTAGCAATGAGGGAACAATGCCATAGGAATGATATCTGTTGTTTTCTTTTTCTTAATTATTGAATCAGTTTTATAAAAATTTTGTTAAGAAAATAAAATATGTCCACTCTAAACGAGGTCCAATAGTAAGTTTCTAAACTGTTATAGATAGGTATGCATTTCAGTTAAAAAAATCTTTCTAAATGAATTAAAGAATTATATTTTATGTTATTTGAGCCAATATACTAATTTCTAAAAAAAATTACAAAATCTCAATTTTAATATCATTTTTTTCTTTTATTAGTTATATTTCTTAAATATTCTTTGCATAATATTTCAGGGAAAAAAAAAAAAAAACTTCTCTGTTCCATGACTAAGATCTGAAGCTTTGAATGCCAGTATTTTAAATTATTTTTACAATTATGCTGAAAAAGATTTATCAATCAACAATTGCCTCAAGGACTTCAAGTCCTCAAGGAAAATAATGATTAGCCTAAAATTATGAAATTAAAGTTTCATAGTTTGGATTGCTTCAAAAATGTTATTGTGTAATATCTATCTAGATATGTATATATTTACACAAATATATAGATAGATAGATATTACACAGTAACATTTCAATATAGAGAATATAGATTTTATATTTTCTTGGTTTATTAAACACAGAAATAAAATGCATTTCTTATAAATCATTTAGTGAATTTCTCTAATTCAAATTACATGCCTAACAGTTTAGAAACTATCCTTTGGAACATGAATAGAAAGCGTTTTCTGTCTTAAATAAATGCTTTCTTAATGATGAAAAAAAATTGTAACTTCTAAACAGTTCTTCTTAAGAAAATCTGAAAGAATAGAAAATAGGCAATGCTCTAAAGCATGTGCAATAGCAAATATTTAGTGAAAAAAAAAATCCCTATATTGCTGTCATAAAATAACATAAGTACATTTCATTTTATGATCTAAGTACAATTAAATTGAAATATCTTTTTAATACAATAAAAATATCAGAGAAGAAATATAACAAAAGCAGAAAATAATGACTAGATTCTAATTACTTTGAGATAACTTAATAACTTTTTCATACATATAAACATTTATAATGATTCTACACTTAGTTCAACACCTGAGATCATTCAATCAGGGACAAAAAGCATTTAGAAACACACACACAAAATGCAGTTTTTACATCAACATTCATTTGCAGATTATATGGCCCCTAAACAGAACGTTTCAACATTATTATTTAAAAAGCAACATATATTGAATGTCCAGGCTAAAAGTATCCAAATGTAATAGCTTATAATTACAGAACTACTCACTGGGATATAATAGAGTGTTTCTTCATGGATTTCAAACCACTCCAAGACTTTTTAGGTCTATACCACTCAGTCACACATGCAAATAAAAACCTTCACCAACTAGTTGTTATGTGATTATGAATGCACATAAAATGACGTAATAGTTCCATTTTTCTTAGTAAAGCATATTGCTATAGAATAAATTTATCTCGTTATGCTTGAAAACTTTGCTGTTCCATAAATGCCACTGGGTTAAGTGTTACATTAGGATAGCATTCCATTAGATTATCACAGAGATGTTATCAATATTTTGAATATGACAACACCAGCATGTTAAATCAGAAAAGAAGGTTCGGCTTCTTTTTAAGGCTAAGGTATTTACCTGAATTTGATTCAATTAAATTTTTTTGGGAGTATTCATTAAATCTAAAGTGTATAAACAAATATTCAAAACTGTGGATGAGTTCAAAAAACGCAGCACTCAAGCAGTTTTAAATATACTATGAAATACTCACAGAAAACTTTATTGCCATTTTAACATTTGCTGTGTTATAAAAGGAGAACAAATAAAAATCTATAGGTATAAAAACTTGATGAGATATTCTTTATAAATGTAAATAATTTTTAAAAAATATTCAAATGGGCAGTTATGTAACAGTGCAATACTTCTGGATATTTTTAACCTGAACACCCATTATTAATAATTACTCATATCAGCTAAAAATGCACACGGCACCAGAAAACTACCATGCAAATATCTATAGCCTAAATATCAACTATGTACCTACGTCAAAGGTAAAACAAATAAATCACTACTTATTACAATGAGAAATAAGAAGCAATTTGATCACCAAAGATAAAAAGAAAAGAAAGAAACTATTTAAAAATTTTAAAAAAACTTTATATGAATAAAAAAATAAATTTTATTTGAAAGATGGAAGAGTAACTAACCACACATAGCTCACATTTAATAATCTAGAGCACAAGTTTTCTGGTACATATGACAAAACATTTAAAAACAAACAAACAAAAAACATCTCATTATGTAATCAAGATGTATTTTTTTCAAACCATACCAAATCCTTCGGAACCTTCACTGATTGCCAGTCTTAAAGCTTTTTCAAACTGCTCATATGAATCATAATCAGGTAAACACAACTGATTGAAACTAAAAATTAAACAAGATATGTCATTCAAAATACATATTTGAATACACTGACATACATTTATTTATAAATTCATTGAAGTTTGTTGATATTTTTATTAGTCCCTATTGCTCACAGAAAACAAATGAAAAATCTGAATATATGAAAACACATTCAGTTAGAATTGATAAAAAAAAAAAAAATAGCAACGACAATAAAACACCCACTAGTCATAGTCATAACATATGAACACTGCCACAAATTGCATGAGGCTACTAAATTTCTATGTACAATTTACAGATACCAATGACAAGTGAAATGACTTTTAGTTGGCATATATTAATTCTGCACATCATGATACAAAATGCTGAAAAATAGCAGTTGTTAAGCATACAAAAAAAAAAAACATTCTCAGATAACCAATGTAAACTGAACCAGCAATTAAACAATAAAAAACCATTATAAAACCCGAAAAAGTTATTTCTTTTTAATTTAGGAAACATATATTATTATTTTAATGTGGTATATAAGATTACATGAGAAGTTACTTACCAAGTATGTGCTGTAGGCAAATTCCCAAAAGTTTGTGCAGCAGAAATGTGAAATTTTGGATTTAACTCTGCAAATCCACCAGGAGGCAATTGAGAACAGCCTGTTGTGAACTGAAGTAATCTTGCCATTTCTTCTTCAGTAAAATTTGACACTGCAATCCAGAACCATTCTAAAACCTAAGACAACACATACACACATATATATAAAACTTCCATTTATTGCATGTCAATTTTAATATGATTACAAGCCGCCTTTGGCAACCAGCTGGTTCGCCATGAGTAATGCATTCTAAAATTTTCAATTATATCACATATTCATTAGCCTTCAAGTAGTTCCGGGCATTGATTGGTCTGAAATTTATATTTCCTTTAAGATGATGGACGGTAAGTTCTAAAAGATTAAATTTAAATCAAATTCTAATTTAAAAATTCGAAAAAAGGGCTCCGTGTTGCATGTTCCCGACCCCCAAAGTATACATGTAACAAATTTGGTAGCAACGGTCTGGCCTGTAGAATGCCAACGCAAACACATTGAGCTTTATTATAATGTAGATAAAAAATCTATGCTTTTTTTTCTTTAAAATCAGTACAGAACTTAAGAAATAGTTAAAGTTAAAAGATTCAGTTATTAGTAGTTAAAGAGTCAGTAACTTTATTCAATTATATATATCGGAAAAACTTTTTCAGTTTAATGATCTAATAATTTATCGGTTATGCTTCCAAAATATTAAAAATGTTTTTTCGGTGATGTTGCCAAAATATTAAATATGTTTTTTATTAAGAAAGCGAAAAAATTATTGAATAAATAATTTAGATGTTGCAAACGATTACAGAAACCTTGGCTTTGCATTTACTTTTTTAGAAACTATCACATTTTATAAGGGAAAAAAAAAATTATTAATGATACATATATTGCATATGATTATAGAAATATGCCATTAAGTCAGGGTTTCAATGCCTACCCTGTCTAAATTCAATCAGGTTTACCATGAATAAAGAAGATTTGTTGAATTAATTATTTAGATATTGCAAACGATTATAAAAACCTTTGCTTTACATTTATTTTTTTAGAAAATATCAAATTTTTCTTTTATTTTATCCAGTCATGTGATGAAAGTTGCATTTCTTTAGACTTGATTTACTATGATAGTTTTATTTTTTATTTGAACTTCCGTCATTGTATTCTTTTATTTTATCCAGTCATGTGCTAAAAAAAACGTGGTTAAAATATTTCTTTACAAATTCGTTAAAAATAGAAGCTTAAGTTATACATTATAACACTGATATCATTAGAAAGCTAATATTTAATCTTTAAATTGATATAAAAATCATGTTTGTGCGATATTTTCGGAAGTTATAGCGGAAAAACGTCGAAATTTCGTTTAAATTTTAATCAATTCAAATTCTAATTAAAAATTCGAAAAAAGGGCTCCGAGGTGCACATTTCCAACCTCCAAGGTATGCATATACCAAATTTGGTGGCAGTAGGCACAACAGTCTGGCCTCTAGAGCGCCAACACACGCACGCACACTCACACACACAGACAGAGCTTTATTATAAGTATAGATATAGATTAAGTATTTCAAATAAAAATTTGCTTATTGATTAAACCATGAAAAATAAATTGCTTTGATTCGGTATTTCAAAATAAATATTCAATGAATATTTTAATGTATTTTTAGTATAATAATTTACAGACAAAAAAGCTGTAAAAACTTAAATATTAAAATTTTAACAATCTTTCCCATTAATGTAAAAAATCACAATTAAAAGAAGTACAAAGCATGAAATGTGAAAATATTTGAGTTAATTAAAGACACATCATTGTAATAATGAGGGGGGAAATCTGACAAGTAGTTTTAAATGTATTTCTTAGTTAATGAATTAATTATTGCTGATTCTATTTTGGCTTTCAAGAAAACTAATTTTCATTTAAAAAGATTGTAGTTCTAAAAGCTTCAAATGAGTAATTTTGAAGAATAAAAATTTAGCAAAGAAACCATCAAAATGATTATTTTAAATTAAAAAAAATTCCATGTCAGAAATAAATTACAACAAAATAAAATACATAAATAAATGATCAATGAAGATAAAAACTTAAAAATATACATTTTAAAAATCGACATTTAACATTTAAAAATGCAATGGACATTTTATAAATCTTTTTGTATTCTGTATAGTTATAAAAAGCTTTATTAACAATAAAAAAACCATTATCAGCTAACAAAATTTGTGGAGATATAATTCAGATTAATCAGGTCAGCTGATGATTTTATAAAATGCATATTAACCTTATATATTTCAGTTTCAAATACAAATTATTGAAGAATACATTTTACCTTCCTGAACTCATATGTAGCTCCACTCAAAGCATGATTTGCTTTGAAATCAGCAATGCAATATGATCCAGTGCCACACATAAGTAACTAAAATGAAATGTTACAAATCAATATCATGGAGCCATTATACACTGGTGTAAGAAATTAAGAGAATTTACATATTTGATCTGCGATCTCCAGAGCTAATGAACAGATTTTAGTAAAATTTGGTGTGAACATAGGTTAATATAATGAAAACAAAATAAATATTCAACAGTTATAGTAGACACACATGCTTGAGTGTAATACTCATCGGAGTCTGAAGGTCTAAAACACCAGTTGCAGAATACACAAAAGAAATGGGTTAATAGGGGCCCTCTTACAGTTATGCACACCTTCATGATATGATGTCATACTGGAAATAAGGCAATTTATCATAGTATGTGGCAACTGGTCCACTCATTCACCAATGCGGTTTTCAGTTCCTGGATGGTTCTTGAAAGGGGGTTGTAAGTTGCAATTGCCCTTCCAAGAGCGTCCCAGATATGCTTTATAAGGTTGAAGTCTGGAGGTCGGACTGGCCAATCTATCTGGCGAATATCCTCTCTCGAGAAATTCGTCACCCAAAAGAGCTCTATGTGGCCTAGTGTTACCATGCATTAAGACAAACTCGGGACCCACGGCACCCCAGAAAAGGCAAATATAGGGCTCCAAAATTTTATCCCTATACTTCCCCCCAATCACAGAGCCTCTGTCGAAGACATAAAGAGGTGTGTGGTTATGTAAAATGACATCTGATGAGACAATTACACTGCCCCCAAAATAACTGTTGATTTCACGGACAATGGAGGGTAGGTAGCGGATCCCTGGTTCTCTCCATATGAAAGTATGGCAAACAGCTGGTCTTCTGGCAAACAGTCCTCTATCATTCCATCTCTTGGAACAAGTCACCCTAGATACATGGGTTCCTGTGGCTGCATACAGGTCCTGAGAGAGATGAGATGCTGTAACCCCTCTATTATGCATCGCTAAAATGGACAAACGACAATCTTCTCTGGCCATCATGGTTTTTTGATGACCTTGCCCAAGTTTTCTCTCGATGTATCAGTATCATTTAACTGTTTCCATAGGTTACATAAAATGCTGGGTGTCAAATAAAATTCTCTGCGTATTTGAACTTGTGATTAGCCTTTCTCTAACTTGCCCATAATTCGCTACCTTATTCCATCATCTAAATGTTGGTGGTTACTTATTTTTACTGTTCCGATGAGAATTTCACCGATTGCTGCAAGATAACACCAAGAAATTTGCTGATGTGTGTAGTGATCAAAATTCATCTTACTCTCCATACGCTTATAAAACCTGCTTTTTTGCTGGCTGCACATACACACACATGTATGCTAACGTATTAGTTATATAACATTTGCATTTTCATCTAGAAGCAGTGGTTTTTCCTTCAGTTCAGTTTTCATGCAATTCGACAAAAAATACAAATTCTTTTGATTCATTTCACCAGTGGATATTATTTCCACGATGTTCCTTGAATCGCAGCATCTCCACAACATTTTATTATTCTTTTTCACTTTGTTACATTGGTTACATATTTTTGTTATTTTATTTTTAATTGTGTATTTAATGCCCCTATATATATATAAATAAACAAATTTGCTATATGTATTATTCATTAAAACTGAAAAAAAAAAACTATGCTTTTCTGAACAAATTGATGAAATAAGATAAATAATAGTAATAGAAAATTTTAATAGAATATGATTAAATTGTTTATAATGTTTAAAAAAAGGAAGAAAAAAAAAGACTAAATGCATTTGCGTGGAGAGGAAGTTTGAGATAAAGTAAATTTACCTTCTAAACTAAAAATCAAGAATATTCCACTGAGTTGTATAATATAGTTTTGAGAATATTTAATTAAAGGATCAAGATTAAATATATATGGATTTTTGAAATTCTAAATATCGTAAATTAAAATTAATAATCAAAAATATTTTCAGTGAATATACATACCTCTAACTCATTTTCGTCAAAGATGCACAATAGGTTATCTGGGATTATTTCAGTCAACCCTTTAAGAAAATGTTCAATTTCTGATTTGACACTTGTAGTAAGTCTATATTGAGCTAGTGCATTTAGATATTGAATTTTGTTCGCATTTGTGACAGGTATGGTTGATCCATTAGGTATTAACTCAACTTCCTGCAATTACATAAATGATGTTTATCAAAAATATTCATTTTTGTGCATAAATGTAAAGATATGCAATATAGTTCAAACAATCAAAATACCTCTAAAAGTTGTCCAGAGGCATCATATACTTCTTCTGTAAAATATATTCCAAATGACATGCTTTCAACATCATTTTCCAAAATGTATTTAACTTTACTGACATAGAGTTCAGGATCATCATGCTCAAAGTACTAGGAAAAAACCAAGTTTCAGATTTAAAATAATTAAATACTAATAAAATAATAATAATAAAAAAAGAAATATAAAGTTCAGAATCGTAAGTGCAGAAAAAGATTTTAAATCTTAAAATTGTTACTAATCAACAAGCAAATCCTCTGAATATATATATTAAACACAAACTTGAGAAAATTAAAACTATCACAAATATTTTGCTCATATAAAAAGTAAAACTACATACGTGCCCCCCCCTTTTTTTTTGTCAAAAATAAGTTAAAAAACAAACAAACAAACAAAAAAAAAACAACAACAGAGGTTTCAGTTTAGGGGGGGGATTAATAAACCAGTCCATCTAATTTATAGCTACGAAATTTGGCCCATGTATACCTTTGAGGATGGAAATGTGTACCTTGAGGACAATTTTTAAGAATTTTTAAAGTTAGAATTTTAATTAATTACAAATTATACAGAATTGCTGTGTTATTTTGGCAATAACCTCTGAAAATATTTTAGAAGAAAAATTAATTTCACAATATTTAAAATATCCTTTTCATGACACTAATAAAAATTTATGTTATTTTATTATTATTTGTCGATTTTTTTTTTTTTTTTTTAAAGAGCTTAACTTTTAACAATAGATTACTTTGTAATTCAACTCATTTTCAATGCTTCCTCAAATGTTTAATCATAAGATTTTTTTCCCACAGTTAAAAGGGTATGTTTAATACTTGAGTAGTTTACAAGTGAAATAAAAGAATAACATTACAATATTAGGAAATTTCGAAGATATATCGAACATGATAATACTGCTATGTTGCCATGGACTGCTTTCCCTTTCTGAGATTCATAAACAAAATGAATGAAAAACAAATAAGACAATTAAAATAATTTGCCCCTAATATCTGGTAATTTCAATCATAGATGTGAAATCATATCTAAATGAATGAAGTGGTTACAAATATCCAAACCAATATAAATAATTGGTTACCAAAAATGATTGAAGAACAGATTTTTGAAATTATAATTTATACTAATATATATATATTTAAAGAATACATATAATTTTCATAATAGCCTCTATGAAAAATATTTAGAGTAGATAAAAAAATTAAATATTATTATTACTTTACTTTATTATTTTATGCAAAGGTGCAATTAAGCTATTTTAATAAAAAAAAGCAGAGAAAAAAAATGATTGAAACAAGAAAAAAAAAAACGATTTTTTTTTAAAGTTTACTATTACCATTTTGTGATGCAATATGTAAAGGTAATATCTTTCCCATCATTAAAGAAAAATCTCATTAATAAATAAATAAATTCAACTGGGTATAAATTTTGCCCTTCTCAATATAATGTCAAAGAATAATAGCAACTCAGAATTGCTTTTGTCATCCATTTTCATTAGATTCATAAAACAAACCTTAAACATTTATTGAGAAAGTCAATTGTATTGTATACTTAGAAAAAGATTCTAGCATTTTTGTTAATAGAATGTCCAAATTGTAATATTATATTAACAAAAAGTTAAGGCTTACATAGGTTTCCTTTATTAGAAAATATTATACTCCATATGGCATTAAAATTATAATAGTGATGTTTTTTTAAAAAGTAAACAATAACTTGAAGATAATAAAATACTAAATAAAAAATCAATTTGTTATTTAACATAGATAATATTCTTGAAGCACTGATTAAAAACATTTTTTTTTAAATACCTTATAATGCACACTTAAACCAATAAGTTGAGCCAGGAATGATCTTGAAAATTTGGCTTTCACTAACTGGCGATATGAACTTCCAAGTGAAGACTCATATAAACATTTACCAACAACTTTTCCAGCAAATTCATAATACTTTAGCTTTAAATAAGAAGGTCTTTTGTAAGAAGGGCAAGGGTGTACCTGTAATTAAAAACAAGTTTATACTGAAATGCTATCTAAAATATATGACAAAAAATGTATTTCTCTTCTATAATATTCTAACAAAATTCTAATTTAATTTTCATATTTCCAGACACAATCATTTAACAAAATGCAAAAACAGAGAATTTAATGAAAGTTTCTTTCTTTATATTTTGGATAATTTGTAAATATATAAAGGACATTACTACTGAGGAGTTAGGCTAAACAATTTCGGAAAGTGTGTGTGTGTTGTGTGTGCATGCATATTGGTATAGACAATTTTAAAGGAGGCTGCAGTCATTCTGAAAAATAAATAAGCTCTTACTTAATTGTACTCCAAAAATCAGTGAAATATAATGAAGTATAGATTATTATATATTAGGTTGTTCGGAAAGTAATTTCGTTTTTTCCCGACAGAGGATTTAATTGTATTTTTCGCACCCAATTTCATACTTAAACCGCAAAATCATTTTATGTTTTAAGAGCTGATATAGCAAGGCTTGAGTGTGAAAAAGTGCAGCTGATTCTTCGCAGTAGTTTTTGGATGGTGCCCTTTTAAATATGGAGAGCAATAAACAGCATTTTCGTCATTTTTTTCTTTTTTGCTATATAAAAGGTAAAAATGCAGTCAAGCCAGAAATAAATTAGCCAATATGTGTGGAGAAGATATGTTAACAGTACATCAGTACCAGAACTGATTTGCAAAATTTTTCCTTCAAATGAGGAGGCCAAAAACCACCTCGATCAGTTTTTTTTACAGCAAAGACCAAAACTTTTATGAGCGTGTAATCATGTTACTACCAAAAGGTATTAGACCAGAATGGCAATTTTATAATTTAATAAATAATTTATTCATTAAACGAAAATTTCTTTTCATTTTGACAAAAAAAAAACGAAATGACTTTCCGAACAACCCAATATAAGACTAATATATTAGATTAATATTTACTAACTTAAAGAGCATTTAAAGAGCATGTCCATTTTAAAAATATAGTCTAATCAAATAAAACTGAAAAATCTAAATTTAGACACCCATATGAAATTCTGAAAAGATTCTTTTTTAAACTTTGTCTGTGTTATTATAAAGCAAAAACCAGATTTAAATAAAAATTTCTTGACAATTAATTAAACATTTAGGTCTTAATTAAAAATGGTGCTTCCATTGAGATTTGTTATGCAAATTAAATTTAAAATAAGCTAAAATATGAAATAGATAGGACATTTAAATAAGATGAATTTTATTTTATTGTCATTAAAAAATAATACCTACATTTAAAAATTGTTTTAATGCCTTGTTATTTAAAAATTGATTAAGAATTTCAGAATTTGTACTTAGTAGTTTATGAAAATCAAAATTCATCACTAAAAAACTTCAAAACAGTTTTGAATTTATTTCTTGGCTCACAATTAGAGTAATACCTAGTATATAAAAGATAAACATGAATTGTGTTATTTAAAGAAATCGTACTTACAAGACCTTGTTTGTCTGATTTAAAAGAATGAAAGAGTAAATTTTCAGGGTCAAATAAAGCTGAGCAAACTAATTCAAACCATTCTCTCCTCAAGCCACCCCAGTCAATACCTAAAATGAAATCCAATATCAATTACTTTTGAATTACATCAAGAAACAATTTCAAATTCGAGGGAAAAATTGGCCTTTTTTTATTGATATAGCAAAGTTTATACCAATTAAATATTTCTGTATTATTTTAGAAATAATTATGTAACAACAAATAATAAAGATTTGAAAAATGTTCAAACAGTCTTGATTTAACAACCTAATATTCTTAATGGATTTTTTTCAATGCTTATATCTTCCCCCCGAATTACTGATTAATTATAATTATTATCGACACAAATATATAGGTAGACAGCTTTTATATAAATCAATCAGTACAAAAATTCACCATTTAAGTGCCCCTTAAAGAATAATTAACTTTATATTATATAATAGAAACTTACCTTCTTCTCCATTAAAAGTTATTTCAAAATTCTTGCACCAATCACTGACATTGAAACCTTTTGTTTCTTTAAAAGACTAAGAATGAAAGAAACAAATCAAAATATACACATTTTTAATGTACTAAATAATGAGCATTCTAATTTCTTTATAAAGGGAATAAAAAGGAGAAAATACCGATTCTAGAAGAATTTCTCTGTTCACTTTAATTAAAATTTTATCATGAAAATGCTTCTGGTGAAATTTTCTAACTTCATGTTGAAAAAAATCTTGCTTATCTTTAAATGTTTCTGATCCACCTATGAAATGGAAAGAAATACCAGAAAGCTACATTAATAGAACTGTTACATACTTAAAAGTTATTGCTAAATTAACAAAGAGTGAAAGGAAAAATTTTGAAAATTTAAATTAGTATTTAATATTATTACTAAAAGTAAAAAAGGTCTCTTTTTCTCCCTCTATATATATACAATCAGAAAAATTAATGTAATATATTATATATAATGCATAATTGTAAACTTCAATTAGTTTTGAAATGAAAATTCTAAGGGATTTGAGTGATTATACCATTAAAATTTTAAAAATAGGAAGTAACTAAAGCACAACAAACAAATATTTTACAAAATACATCTAATTGTTATAACAGCAAAAGAAAAAATACCTATATTTTTCAGTAAGAACTGTGTGAAAGTTGCTGCAATGATGTTTCTATCTTGACTAATAAGCTCAACTTCTTGCTGGCAACCATCGTCAATAACAAGAATAGGATCTCCTTGTAAAATATTTCTTTTACTTTGAAATTTAAACTAAGGAAAAAAACACACACATTCGATTACTAAAAAATAGGAGAGTTTCCAAAATTCAAGTAATGGTGGAGAAAATAAAAACACATTATGAATCCAATCTATATATATTTCTTAAATAATTTTAACTATCATTCTATCATTTATATAACTATTATTCTATCCTTTCATATTTAAATCATTTAAACATTATATTTTATATTTTGGAAATAATCTGCTTTTGGAAATGACCACCAAATGTTATGGAAACATTAATTTAAAAACAGCACCAAGATGATTTATTTTAAACAGCATAAAAACATTTATCTTAAAAACCACCCAAAAAACTTCAATAAAATGCAATACATAAATTCTCAGTAATAAAGAATATAAATATAAAGTGAAACTCTAACTCAGTTTAAGCAATTAATTAAAAAGACACTTAACCATGAAGAATGCGACAGTAATAAAAAAATATTCTAAACCTTAATCGATCAATGTAAATAAAATCTTAACAATGTATTAAAAACAAACAAAATTTTTAATTTTTTTAAAAAAAGTTATGGCATAGGTAATAAAAACTTCATATTTACATGCTAATAATCAATTTTTTTCTATATTGATTAAAAAAACAATATGTGTTATAGTAATTCTAAAGCTTCATAAAGAAAAAATTTAATTAAAGAAAATACCTTCGTAGATGGACATAATCGAAAAGTGATGATGTGTTTAGGAAAAAATTTCCACATATATTCTTTCAGTGTAAGTTGCTGAAAATAAGATTTGATAAGAAAGACATTAAAATATGCAAAATTATTTAAAACAATGAAATCAGATATATAATGCATTTTAAGATTAGATCTTTAATAAAGCTTATTAAAGTAATTGAAGTTTTATAATAGATTCAACATTAATATTATATATATATATATATATATATATATATATATATATATATATATAAAGACTGAAAATTATTAACAAGGGGGACTGTAAATATCTCCTACATGCTTCTTAAATCTTTGATATAAAAATTAAATCCCTAAAGAAACTAAAACTGAAAAATTAATGACTGATTAACATACAAGATGTTATTTTTAATCAAATTATAGCAAATCCATTCGAAATAAATTACATCAAAATAATTCTTAAATAAATATTCTCAGAATAACATTACATCCAATTCACATATCACTATATTTTTCCTCATTTTTTTTCCATAAAAATATGCCAAAATAAAATATAAAGATAGCATTAATGAAAATTATTAATTAGCAAAATTATAGAAATGGAATGATTTAAAACAGTAGAACTGAACATTATTTCATTTTATCTATCTGGATGCCTTTAGTTAATTGATATAATAATTAAAATTTAAAATTATTTATTATTAATTTTTAAAATTATAGTTACCTTTGGTGATATGTAGCAATATACTTTCTTAGGCTTCTGATATCTTTCTCCATTTAAAGCTAATAATTTAACTTCATAGCATTTGTTCTTTTTAGCAACATTTTTCTGCACCATAAACGACTCTTCTTCTAAGAACAACAGCCAGTTATAATACATATTTTAAAACTGAAAATTACTAAATACATTAGCAACTTTGAAAATTTTTAATTCATCTGATTAATAAGCTGAAACCAATTTAATTTTTTATTTTAATAATATATATTAACCATAAAAATAAAATGCTATTATACTCATTATTAAAAACTCATGAAAAGTTCTTCTAATAAGTTTTCCATACTGAAAATGTTTCTCTTACATTTTTATCTACACATTTTATTTATTTCTACATTCTTTTACATTTATAATTCAGAACTGAGAATTATTTTTAAACAAACATATTATTTTTATATTACTTCTATCTGTATATCATTAGAAAAGAAATTAAGAATTTTGAAATAATTCTAACAACATTATTAGGTTATACATTGTATTACCTAATAACATATATATATATTTGTAATCAACCATTGGTATTCAACTGAGATATGTGTTTACAAAAATACACCGCAATTTATTATATTATGAAAGTATTATATGATCTAGTAATATTGATAGGATTAGAGTAATGAATAGTCATAAAAGTACATACGGTTCAATATGATAACGTGGAAATCTCCATTTTGTATTGTTTGCCCTTTGTATGAAACAGTTGCACGGTAACAACCTTCTCTAGGAAACTTCAATACGAGTACTAAACGTGATATTAAGGAGTAACACTCCCATCGGAATGAATCTGGTATGGGTCGGCCTGAATTTACCTAATAAAAGTAAATTTCAAATTTACTAGTAATTCTAAAATTCAAATTTCCTTTCAGTTTGTTGTCAAAATGACAAAAAAAAAATTATAAAATAAAGAGAATTTACAAAAATGAGTATATAGAACATTATTCTATTTTCATAAAAAGGTTAGGAATTTAATATTTCAAACTATAGATAATGCCAAAATGAAATTTAAAATATCAGAAAACCAAAGAATATCCTAGTAAAAGGCAATTACACTTATAATAGGTAGTTATTTTAGCAACATTATTAGCATTAACAACATAATTTAAAAAGTATGTAATATTTAAAAATATTCACACAAAAGCAATTTTTTCAAAAAAGTTAATGTCATGCAGAAGAAGTGGCCTAATTTATTACATATTTAAACATATTTTTAGAACATAATAAATACATAAAATAAAATTTTTGAAATGAACTTTTATATATTAAATGTGAACAATTCTGTATTAGATCTTTAGTTTAACTAAATTGTAAAATTGTCTTTGAGTTTTAAAATTGTCAGAAAAGTTTAAAAATATTAACACATTAAAGGTGGGAGTCATAGTACTATGATTTGATCAGCGTTACCTAGCATACTTTCGTCAAGATCCTCCAACTTTAATGTGTAAATTTTTTAAAAGAAAAAGTATAGAGTATTACATTAACAATTTTAAAAATGCATTCAAAAATATTTCACTACATAATAAAGCAAAAAGTACATTTGAGCTTATTAATAAGGGCAAAAACAACATTTCAAATTAAAAATATCAACACATAACAGTTAAAAATAATAAAGAAAAAGAGTATTACATTTCCAATGAAATCCTGTAGCATGAAATTAAAATATAAATTATTTTTAATTTATACTAGAAACTTAGTCAGAATATGTATATATTTTTGATTCAAATATTTTATAAATTAATTCTTATTCTCAAAAATTAATTATGCTGAAAATCTTATTCCTCCAAAAATTTTTTAAAAAAATTATGCTTTTTCCCTTAGTTTTTAAAAAAAAATCCAGTGCTGCTACTGCTTATACTTTTTTAAAATGAAATTTAAAAAATTATTCTGAATAAATTCTATAGCCTTTTTCCTCTATGAAGAGGAAAGGAAATTAAATTACAAAATTACATGATAAATATATTTTTACCTCTATAATATCGACACTGTATTCTGAAGCTGGATCACAGTCTTTATCAACTGTACATAAATTACCATATTTATCTCTAGGTTCAATAAAAAGCTGTGTAGGTATATCTTCACTACCAACAACAGTGGAACTATGATGTATAAAGGATGTTTTCAAAGGATCAGGAGGACCTATTAAAATTATTGAATATTCCACTCAGTTTGATTTAATTAGACACATTTAGCAATTAGATACATTCAAGGCATCACTTTTAACTGCCATCAAATAATTAATTGGTTAATTATTCATACATGTTTTTGATTGGAAATTTCAGACTTTAAATGACATAAATAAATATGTTATATATCACTGACATTCCAAACCATTCCAAACATTATTAAGATTATTATTATTACATTATAATTATTACTAAAATTTTCTTAAGTTGGATATTGAATATTTAGATTATTCAATATCTAATTTAAGAAAATTCATCAATCAATGAACATCATTTCCTTGAAACAGATGTTGATTACCTAAAAATCAAAGTTTCAGAATTCAATCAATTTCGGTTGCAATAGATTAGAACTTTAAACATCTTAATACTTCAAAACTATATTGGTAAATACAATTATTGTTACTACAAAACTGAATAAAAATTTAAATTCTGTAATTTTTTCAACAGTACATTTTAAGATTTAAATAATATAAAATATAAACCTTTCATCATTTAAATTGTTTTCTGAATTGCAAGCCTGTATTTACCTCTAATGATTTAAAAAGTTTCTCTAAGACTATAATAAGAGTGGATGGATACAATGTATAACAATTAGTGGATTTTTCATGTAAATTTTATTAATTGCAGGTACTAATTTTGGCATGAATGATAATTATATGACAAAAAATAATAGTCATAGAATATTTGTTTACACTATACCTGTGCATATTCTAAGAAAATTTAATGTTCAGAAAGGTACATAAAGCACTTCTGATAACAGTTTGAAGATAATTAATTAAATCTTGCAGAATAAAATTATCCATAATACACTCACATAAGTAAAATATTTTTAATTCAAATTTTAAAAGCAGTATTGCTGTTTGTATCTAGTTGATGAATAACAAGAGAAATTAAAATCAAGGTAACAGAAATATATTTGAAGTTATTTGTTTAAGAAACGTAATATTACACTTGAGAGTGATTTTTAAAATAATGGTAGAATGTAATTTCTAAAATCTGAGATTATTATTAATAATAATAATTAATAATGTTATTTTACACTGAAAGCAAAAACTGATACAAATTGCAGAAGTAATAATTAGTTGATAATAATAATTATAATTATAATTAACAATAAGAACCAATTTACTTTACAAGCCCTCTAGATCGATTTTTTGAATACATATGTGCTTCTTCTTCTTCTCTCTATCAATGTTATTACTTTCATTTAAAAAACAAACTATCTTTTAAAGAAAGAATTATCTTAAGAATTAAAAAAAAAAGTCAGGATAACAATTTAACAGACAAAATCATTAATTTAAATATTTGGTATGGAAACTGTATGCAATGCATAATATAAAATAAGGAGAAGAAAGTTAATGAATTTTTTTAATTACCTCAAAAACTAGACATGATAATCACTCCCTTAGATTTTATAATTTCTAAATGAGCCTATTTTTCATAAAACCTCTTATCTATGGCACAGTTCAAAAAGTTTACAATTTTTTTGTATTAAGAACACAGTATATTAAATAAAAAGTTAATGAAAAATTAAATTTATGATGCCTCTGCAAAATACATTTAGTTCGAATGAAGTTTAAGATGTTTACCAGGTATAAAGATCTTTATGAATGGACTTCCTTGGATGTGGGTCATTCCAACAAGCACACAGATACGATATTCTCCAGCCCTCCGCACCGTGAATTGAACCCTAGCCGTATTAGCATCAGATATCTGACAACCTCCAAGTTCCACACTACAAGCAATTTTGTAAGCTCCCTGAGTAATTTCGATTAAGACATTGTCTTCATTGCAAATTGGATATGCTTGACCATTTCTCTGGAAAAACTGACACATGACATAATTTAATAAATGCTGATGAAATTAAATTATATAATGACAGAATTTTATAAAGAAATTCGAGAAGCAAGCCAATTAAATTAATCTATATACATAAAAATGAATGAATGTCTGTATGTATCTTATGCAATGCCATACCACTCATTAGACTGCAATGAAACTTTGAATACTTATTAATTGCACTTATTTGTTTCTGTTGAGCAAAAAACAAAAAATAAAACAAAAGAAAAATATTGCCAATCGGAAAGTCTTAAATAATACAGTAAAAAGATAGAATTAATATTATTTACATTTCTAATTTATATATCACTCAATTTTAATGAATATATTCATTTCCAAAACAAAAGTAAATATTAGTCTTCTATCATTCCTAATTAAACAAGATAATTATTTGAATTTTCAAACATTTCCAAAATTATTTCTTCTGCAGTAGAAACTCACCAGATACCAGCTAGTTACTAATAAACATGAAAACTTGATGCAAATATATATATTTCAGTACAAAAGTTTTAACAGAGAAAAAAGACCAATATCCAGAATTAGATTTTCTAAACAGAACATAAATTATTTTCATGGCAATCAATTTTTATTTCATAAATATTGGCAATTTACAACTGTGAGCAAAAAAAAAAAAAAAAAAAAAAAAAGGAATGAGAGGGAGAAAAGCAATAATGTCAAAAAAGGGGAAAAAATTCTTCAAAAAAGAGCAGTGGTCCTGTTTTTCTTTCATTATAAAGATTATCATAAAGTATATTATCATCTACAGATAATACAATAATAAAAACATTTCATGGAATCTGCTTATTAATGAAAATTCCCTTGTAAATCTATTATTTTAAAATAAGACAAGATATAATTATATTTAACATTAAAAATGAAAAAAAAAAAATCTAAAATGCATGTAAGAAATACATACAACCAATTTATTTTACAGGGATGTAATATTCTTTCTTATTAATACTATTTTTCATAACTCAGCTAAAAATAGACAAGTAATGGAAATGATAATAAAAAATTACAGGCAACAAACAAAATAAGAATATAGTTGAAAACACTTCACATTCAATTATAAAAGATTACAACTAGCATTCTCTATTGTAATAAAATTCTTTAAAATCACTAACCTTTACAGTAAAGCTCATAGTATTCCCAACAACCTGAGGCTCAGTCCAGTCAAACACTACTTTACATTTTAAAGGAGATAAGTATCTTCCAGTCACATAGGAGAGAAAGCCAAGCTTTTGATTTCCATAATTCGCTTCCAATCTAGGCTGGGACATGGTTAGTACCATGCCAGTGAATAGAGCTACACAGAGTGACAAGATAAATATGCCAGCTAGAAGAAGAAAAAATTGTACGAAGAATTAAAGCTGATAAATTATGAAATGGAAAAAGATACAGAGAATAAGAGCATCAAACACAGATTTCTACAATTCAAAGTTTAGTTTTCTTACACTTTTCCCATTTATAATATTTAAAATACCCACATTTTTTGATGCAATAAAAATACAACAATAAACTAATGTAAAGTTATGCATTAAAATTTCAATAAAGACGTAAAAAATGAACTACATAAATAATATCATGAGACTGATTGCAACTAGATTTCCAATGCATACAAATAAAGAGAAAAAAGAATAGCAAAAATTCACAATACTATTTTTACATAAATTATGTGAGAGATAATCCTTTATACATAGGAATTAAAATTTTAATCATGCAAAAATTGGGCAAAAAGGGTTATTTAATACATATTAATATAAATAAATAAAAAGAATTAGATGAAAGATTTTTTTATAAAGTTTTATCATACTTGATTAAGCATTCCTTTAAATAAGGTTAATTTTTCAAACAGTATCTTAAGTGCAAGAAAATTCCTTAAACTAATAAAATAAGAATATTTTTTATAAGAAAAAAGTGTACATACACAATAGTTTTATTATTCTGCAATCATCTGCAGAAAAACTAACTCAATCAATAAAAAAAGAACATATAATAATTAAGTATGTATATTCATATAGAAATGAATCATCAATCACTTGTATAATAATTCTAACTAAAAATAAAAGTCAAATAATTATCATTAAAGGAATAATTAAAAGTATTTTATTCAAGGATGATTAAAATCTTGTGTTTAAAAATGCAAATACTTTAAAATCAAACTATATTTGTTAACAATTCAATAAAAAGCAAACTAGAAAAGGAATTAAAACATAGGGGAAAAAAAGAAAGCAGAAAACAGTTAATTAAGAAATATATACAATTTTTTTACGCAAGAAAATAAAATACTTCAAGGGGTTTGGAATTTTTAAAAAACTATAAAAATAAAATATATTATTGAAAACTAGATAATAATTCAACCATATTGTATTTATAGATTTAAAAAATAAATGATTATCTGTAGTAAAAATTAAAAAAATATAACCTTTACTTAAAAAAAATCCTTCAAAAGCAAATAATTATAAATATTCACAAATAAATAAATAAATAACAATAAAAACTAGTAAACTAACCTGTAGTCCATGGTTGCTTAGCTTCTTCTTCTACTTCTGACCATAGAATTTCAATAATTTTATTCAACTCTGTACCTGAAAGTGATTCTTTGGCTCTTATCCATAAATCCCACTGTTTGGTGCTTAAAAGGGAACTAAATTGGAAAGGATCCGCTATATATGCTTTTAATAAGCTATCAACGCCATTGTTAAAAAATCTGAAATAGATATAAAAAATCTGGATTAATATAAAAACAAATTTTTTAAAAAATTAAAATTCAGCCTGAAAGCCAAATAAAGCAAAAATGAAATTTTCAATTAAAACAAGTTCAAAAGTAACAAATTTAAAGATAAAATTAATAAAATTTACCTTTTGTTACAATAATATATTTTTTTGAAATGATTATTTAAATAAAATTAAAAACTAAAAAGAAATTACATATTCAAGAACTAATCATTAAATTGGATAAACTGGAATATTTAAAGAAATTAAATAAACAGAAATACATTATTGCTATTGCCGATTGTAAGCAAATTGTTCGTATCTTTCCAAATGATTCGGATTGTGAGAAATTCGGAGAATTATTGGTAAATATTTCTAATCCCTAAGAAAGTAAGAAAAAAGGGAAAATTTCTCTAAAGGGTCTATGGGAGCGCGTATAGTAGTCTCCGCAATGTTTACATGAGGTCAAACTAATGCAGCGCTGCAATGAAAATTTATTTGCGATCGATACGAACTCGACGACCGAGACGAAGTCATTCAACACTTGGCTACTACTCATTATATTTGGCGTGATAAGAACAAAACAGCTGTGCCATCTCTTTCACTTTCAAATCAATAATCAAACGATTTTCCACCATTTATTGATACAATTTTTTATCATTTCTATCAGAATACTGCATAATTTAACTGTAATGATTTAGTCCGAAAATCTGAAACCATACAATTTCGTTTTACTATAATTTTAAATAAAACGGGGGGAAAAAGCAACAATATATTTCATGAGTATTCCAGGAATCCGGTAAATTTTAAATATTTTACAGTTTATGGCCTGACACTCTGCACTTTTTCTTTTGAAAAGATGTTTAGGAATTTTACTAATTCTTGCTTCAAAATTTTATATTTCCTCATATAAAAAAATTAATACATTTATACATTCGTTCGTGACAAAAATCTATAAATTATTTATAAACTAAAATTGCAATCTATTTTGAAATATTGTGATTCTAAGCCTGGGATTCCAATGTGTTTAATACAAACTTTTATTTCCCGACCAGAAGCACTCGTTTGCATAATTCTATCATGCATAAATTGCAATTAATACTTAAATTTATCTTCAATTATATCAGAAATAATAATTTATTACAATAAATTAAAAATCAATTTTATAATATACAATGATAGACATATTTTTTAATTCAGTACTTTAATTTTCCTGAGTTTGGTGCATTTGGAAGTTACGAACATTATTTTAAAACGGATCCCGCAATTTTAAATCGCAATCAATTTTAATTTTTTATATTAAATACATTTTAAAAGTATATATATTTCAGAGACTAGTAAAAATTTATACAGCGCACATTCATTATATTATTTTTTGGTGTTTGGAGACAGAAGAAAAGGAAGGAAAAAAAAAAATCTTTCAGGAAACTGAACTTGATGTGCATCTATTCAAATAAAATAAAGCCATGACATTAGATAAAAAGGAAGAGGGAACTTTTCTGAATAATTTAGTGGATTTACATATTGACATAAAATGCACATGCCTTCAAATTTCATAAGTTTTGAGCATATAAGACAGATTTTCAGACGCATGATTTGATAGTAATTTTCCTTGTCATACATTTGTAAATGAAATTCAAGCACTTCATTTTTAATGTTGCGTTTTTACCGAACTGTATTGTTTTATTTTAAATCACATGTTATTTTTTTTTGTTGTTGTTGAATTCAAATAATTTTTTTAACAGAAAATAATTTGCTATTTTCGCCTACATGCAATATACAGCATTCTGCAATTAGCTTCAAAATACATTAAACGGACAAACAAAAATAGCAATTAGGATTTAATCTCATTGACCAAATAGGTCCGAGATTTGATAAAGATCTAGTTCTGCAATCTAGTTAAAGATCTAGTTAAAGAAGAAGTTCTGCAATTAGCTTCAAAATACATTAAACGGACAAACAAAAATAGCAATTAGGATTTAATCTCATTGACCAAATAGGTCCGAGATTTGATAAAGATCTATATTTTTTGTGTATGGATAATAAACTAAATTTTGTTTATCTAGCTAGTCGCATTTTGAGTTATAGCCTTTTTTTAGCAAACAGATTCCAAACTTTGTCATAAAACTATAATTGTACTCACTAAATAACAAATCGAATTTCATGGATTTAAGTCATTGCATTTTTGAATGATTGCGTTTAGCGTTTACCACTAACAGCTATCTTGTTGGTGAATATTGTCCAAAATTTTATAAAAATTTAAATTTATTGAGAAAAATTATTTCATCCATCTAGCTTGTAGTGTTTGTGAGTTATCGCATTCTCGAAGGTTTTTCGCTCACAAACTTAGTCAAATTTCATAAAAACGGCAGTTTTTGTGTAAAGACTGCCAATAAATTCCACCAACCCAGTTTTTCGAGTTTCTGAAAAATCCCGCACTTATAAACAGAAAGCATTTTCAGACATTTCATGCAGTTTTGAATAGCTCATAAAAAATTATTTACTGGCATACAAGGGAACGGGAACAAGCGTTTGACGATAATATTTATCAAACTGATAGTTTTAAGACTAAATGTCATTTTAAATTTAAATGTTTCATATTTAGATTACAGCAATATGGAAAATTCTACCTTATTCAGAAGATAATGGAGATATTGAGGCCAAACACAGAACCAGTGACGGATTTCTGACAAGGTCAAGTATCTCTGGGCAAAGGGATGGGCGTTTATGTGATTTAATTATTTCTAATTTTTGTTTTTAGCTAATTATTTCATTTGTATTTTTTTATTCATTGTATACTTATCCAGATGTATAAATTAATACTAAACGTAGATTGTGCAGTATGCTTTAAGCCATAAGTCTGTTTGGAATGTGCAGTAAGAGTTCTTGAGATTTTTTTTTTTTTTTAAACGATGAGATCTGATGTTGGTGTGAAAATGGTGCAGGCAGGCACCCGCTCGCTCTCCGTTAGCGGCAAAAAGTATTTTTTGTTCGCCCGTTGTTAGCGACACTTTCTATATTTCAATATAAATATCATGCGTTTCCTTGTATATCTGTGTTCGTCGATATGTATGTTTAGTATATGTTTATGTATATTTGTGTGTGTGTGGAAATAAAAAAGATTATGTAAAGAAGAATTTTTCCTTGGATTAAATACACACACACACCCTGCTACATAACTGGAGACACCAACGAGATGGCAGAATGAGAAGCAGACAAGTTTCTTTGCCTCTTTCTTATTATTAACTAGCCGCCTTTGGCGACCAGCTGGTTCGCCATGAGTAAAGCGTTCTAAAATTTTCAATTAAATCACATATTCATTAGCCTTGAAATAATTCCGGGCATTGATTGACCTGAAATTAATATTTTCTTTAAGATGATGGACGGAAAGTTCTAAAAGTACACTTTTTCCTAATAATATTCTTTAATTTTATAAATCAGTCAGTTTTAACCATCGGTTATGCTTCCAAAATATTAAAAAAAAATTTCGATGATGTTGCCAAAATATTAAATATGTTTTTTTAAAGAAAGCGAGAAAGGGAAAAAAAGTATTAAATTAATGATACAGATATTGCTAACGATTACATAAATATGCCATTAAGTCGGGATTTCAATGCATATCCTGTCCAAATTCAATCAGGTTTACCGTAAATAAAGAAGATTTATTGAGTTAATGATATAGATATTGCAAACGATTGTAGAAACATTTGCTTTGCATTTATTTTTTTTAGAAAATATCACATTTTATATATTTTTAATTTTATCCAGTCACGTGCAGGAAGTTGCATTTCTGTAGATTTATTTTGCGATGATGATTTTTTTTATTTGAACTTCCGGCATTCTTTTATTTTATCCAGTCACGTGATAAAAAAACATTGTTAAAATATTTCTTTAAAAATTTGTTAAAAATAGAAGCTTGAGTTTTACATTAAAACACTGATACCATTAGAAGGCTAATTTTTTAATCTTTAAATTGATGTAAAAATCATGTTTATGCGATCATATTTTCGGAAGTTATAGCGGAAAAACGTCGAAATTTCGCTTAAATTTTAATTCAAATTCTAATTAAAAATTCGAAAAAAAGGGCTCCGAGGTGCACATTTCGGACCTCCAAGGTATACATGTACCAAATTTGGTAGCTGTAGGTCCAACGGTCTGGCCTGTAGAGCGCCAACACACACACACACGCGCGCACACACACACACACGCACGCACGCACGCACGCACGCACGCACACACACACACACACACACACACACACACACACACACACACACACACACACACACACACACACATCC
>JAPMOQ010034576.1:873253-927911 GCA_026543055.1 Argiope trifasciata
CTACACACACACACACACACACACACACACACACACACACACACACACACACACACACACAGAGCTTTATTATAAGTATAGATAGATTATTAGTTCGATGTTTTTAAAGAGAAGAACATCTAATGAATTTAATAGGAAGTTATCTTGAATACTTAATTTTTCTTTCGTTAATTTCATTTCAAAATGGACAATTCGAAAAATAAGAAACGCATAACGAAAATTTAAGTTTCAAGAGGCAAGGGTTAAGGTCTCCTTGACCAGATTGAAAAATACTGTAAACGAATTAAAATCAAAAAATGACATAGTTATTTGTTTGCAGATATTAGAACTTTTGAAAGAATTCGAAAGATTGGATTCAGAACTAACTGTTGAGGATACTGAAATCGAAACCAGATATTTTTCTTGAGGATCAATAACCTTAGGAGAAGAGGATCTAACAGAGATCCATGGCTAATTCATTTGTTGCTTCCTGAAACAAGATGATTTTGGTCCGTGAAAACATCAGAAATAGAATTTCCTACATGGGAAGAATTTTTAATACCAGTTCATTTTTAGAATTAATAGTTTATAATGAACCTGATGCTAAAATTCCTACTAAGTCTAGTTCTGTCGCATGTGAAAATATCCAAAGGAGTAAAACTGATAAAAATTGTTTCAAATGTTCGGGAAAATTGTTTAAATGTATGAAATTTAAAAATATGGGCTTGAATGCTCTGAAAAAATTTGTAAAACGAAACTATCTTTGCTTTTTATGTTTGAATTCACATAAATATAAATAATGCCCAAATAATCATTTGAAATTACCATATGTCAAGAAAAACATAATTCATTGTTACACGAAGATGTTAAAAGTAATAGTGCACGTGTTTCAGACCCTAAACCAGATGACAAACAAATAGCAAACCACCCCTCTGAAAACGACATCTCTCTAAGGGGAGAAATGCAATGCAATAAATCAGTAGTACCTCAAAGGCCCGTTAGTTCTAGTACGTCTCGCAACTCCAAGTATACCATTCCTTCCCACTACCAAAGTTATATTGTATAACCACGCGGGGGCTTCATTTTTAATCAGAGCTTTCCTAGATAGTGGTTCAGAATCCAGTTTTGTAACCGAAAATGTAATAAATATTTTAGTGTAAATGTTAGTGCCTCTAAGTGGAATTAGTGGGGGTTCAAGCAGGAACCACACGTGGCTCAGTAAATTTAAAAATTGGGTCAATATTTAGCGAAGAATGTTTGACAGTTAATGCTTTTATTTTAAATAAGGTTACTTCTCAAATTCCAGTTGAAAATATTAACATTACAGAATTAGACTAGTTGAAGGAGATCCCTGACAGATGAAGATTTTTCAAGACCATCAGAATGTGATTTAATTTTGAACGCTGATTGCTTTTTCACAATTCTTCGCAATGGAAAAATCAAAGGGTTTGAAAGGCAACCAATTGCGCAAAGCACGATATTAGGTTGGGTTGTCGCAGGTCAGATTCGAAGGTATTCCATTTTATCATTGTAAACGCAACCGCATCCGATTTCCATAGAAAATAATTGCAACATTGATCCAATTTTGCAAAAATTTTGGCAAATGGAAGAGTTGCCGAATGAAACGTTTCTTTTGTCAAAAGAAGAAGAATTTTGTGCAAATAATTTTAAATCAACTTACAGAATAAATGATCATTGTTGATTTGTTGTAAGATTGCCTGTTTATAAGGCCATTATTCAGTTAGGAGATACAAAGGGAATGGCTGTTTCTAGACTCCTAACAATGGAATGGAAATTTAAATTTGATTCAGAATTTGAAAATCAATACAAGAGGTAATAATTGGAGGTATAGAGGTAATAAATAAGAGGTTGATAAAGTATGAAGAATTGGGGCATATGTCACCTAATAAAGATTTTGATTCTTCTAAACCGGAATACTTTCTTCCCTTCATGCCGTGCAAAATAAAAACAGGATTACAACCAAACTTCCGAGTTGTGTTTGATGGATCCTGTAAACCACCAAACTCTAATTTGTTGAATTCAGTTTCAGGAGTAGGACGGATATTGTAACCAGATATTTTCTCTATTCTAATCAGTTTCAGACTAAATAAAACGGCTTTCATTTTTGACATAAAGCAAATGTATAGAGAAATTTTAACTGATCCAGAAGATCAAAATTTGCAAAAAATTGTGTGGAAAAATTCACCTGATTCCACTATTAAGGAATATAAACTTTCTACTATGACTTATGGAACTTCATCTGCTTCATTTTCAGCAACTAGATTTTTAAATCAAATAGGCTAGGATTCTCAAATTATAAATCCTGTAATATCTAAAATAATTCAAAATTCCTTTTATATGGATGATTTAATGGCTGGAGCAAAATCTAACGAAGCAATCGCATTAATCCAAAAATTATCGGAAATTCTAGATTTCCGAAGATTTTACTTAAGGAAGTGACGTTCCAATTTCCCATGTTTTAAATAATTTAGCTGAAAATCTAAGTGCTAATGAATTCAATGTGGAAATTCACCACCAATAACTGTTTTAAAACTCTTGGACTTATTTGGGACTCTTCTGCTTTATTTTAAAATTGACTATAATTTTGAGAATAAAATCATCAAAAGATCTTTTCTATCCCAGTCAGCAAGGTTATTTGAGCCTTTGGGTTTTCTTTCACCTAGCACAATATTAATAAAAATCTTTTATCAACAGTTATGATTGCTGAAACTTGAAAAGATTGGGACAGTACCTTACATTGCATTTTGCAGTTAAATGGCGTAAATTCAAAAGGGAATTTCAGTAATTGTGTCACATTTCTATTCCGAGATGGTTTCTTATTACAGAAAACAAAAGTACTCTTCATGGCTTTTCAGATACATCGAAATCAGCATATGCCTGTGTAATTTATGCGGTTCAAGGAACTAATAACGATATTACTAAAATCACTATTTTAGCAGCTAAAAGCAAAGTAGCATGTAGCAAAGTTCAAGCATGTATCCATTCCACGGCTGAAGTTGAAAGGCGCTCTCCTATTAACCCTGATTATTTTCTGTTTTGGTTAATACCTTTCATGATCATGTAACTAATTTATATGTTTGGACAGATTCCTAAGTTGTTCTTTTCTGGTTGTCTTTACCTCCTTGAAATTGGAAACTCTTTGTTACCAACAAGACTTCAGAGATCTTGGATCTCATCCCTCTAACTAAATGGAGGTATGTGCCGTCTAAGAAAATCTAGCAGATGTAGGATCCAGAGGTTTATCTCCCAAGGATCTGCCAGACTGTCGTCTATGGTGGGAGGGTCGTACTTTAATATCAGCATCAGAGGCTGATAGCCCAAAGCAATCGATATTCAAAAATCATGACTCTGTCCTTAAAGAAAGGGAAAAGGCTGCATGTGAATTTGCTACAATTTTGAAAAATGATAATAAATTTATTAATTGAAAAATATTTACCATATCCTGAGTTAATTAATGTATTATGTTTTGTATTAGATTTATAAATAATTGTAAAGCTGGTAAAGTTAATAAGAATTCTACTGGTATAAATGGACCTTTAACTACAAAGGAAAAAGTATGTAACATACGTTCAAAATGTATTTCTTGATGCTGAGATTAATTGCATAAAGTCAAACCAACCAATGCCAAAGAAAAGCCCACTATCGGCACTTTGTCCATTCATTGATAAGGACGGGTTGCTCAGAGTGCAGGGGTGTCTTCAAAATGCATCTTTGCCATACAATGCAAAACATTTAATCATGTTACCTAACCAGCATAAATTAAGTATTCTAATTATACATTATTTTTGTATTTTAAATTTTCATGCATGTTTTAATTTGTTAATAAGTATTTTACGCCAAACATTTTGGATATTCAATGTTAAAAGAATAACTAAAAAATGTGTAATTAAATTGTGTTGTATGTTGTAGATTTAGAATTAATATGTCAAAATAAAAAAATGGGAGATCTTCCTGAGGGACGAGTGACTCTCAGTAGACTATTTTTTTTCTGTGGTATTGATTATGCAGATCCAATTCCTATATTGAAGTACCAAGGTAGAGGAGCCAAAACAATGAAAGGTTATATTGCTGTATTTTGTATGCGTTGCTACGAAGGCTTTATATTTAGAATTAGTAACTGATAACACATCTGAGGCTTTTATTGCTGCATTGAAACTCGTCTGCCCAAGAAGGAGCACATCTAAACATATTCGTTCGGAAAATGGAACTAATTTTTTAGCATCTAAAACGAAGTTCAAAGATTTATACAATCATTTATCTAAAATTAATATCGACGAAAAGGTTTATTATTTTTTTTCTCAACAGGAAATTGAATGGCATACTATCCCTTATTTGAGTCTGCATTTAAGTGGACTCTGGGAAGCTGGTGTAAAATATGTGAAATTTCACTTAAAAAGAATTTTAGGATCTTCAAACTTAAAATTTGAAAAACTTTACACATTATTAACTCAAATAGAGGCAATAAAATTCAAGACCTCTGGTTAGTTTAGATAATGACGTAGACAACTTAAATGTTCTAACAAAATCTCATTTTATAATTGGAAATGTAATTACCAGTCCTCCTGAGACACTGGAAGTGTCTACACTTTCATTGAGAAAACATTGGGGTATTGTCCAAAAAATATTAAATTTTTGGAAAAGGTGGCATATAGATTATTTGAGCTCGTTATGAAAATAGGTAGAAATGGAAAAATTGGTATCCAAATATTAAAATCATAAATACTGAAATTATTAAAGAAGACAGTATTCCCCCAGCAACATGGCCTCTTGGTAGGATGGTAGTCGCACATCCTGGAAAGAATGAGGCCATAAGAGTAGTTGCATTAAAAACTTTGAAGGGACTTTTTAAATGACCTATGGTTAAACTTTGTATATTACCTGTGCATCAAGAATGACTTCTTGATGGGTGGAAGTATGTTTATATGATTTAATTATTTTTAACTTTTGTTTTTAGTTAGTTATTTTATTTGTATTTTTTTATTCTTTGTATACTTATTCATATGTATAAATTAAAACTGAGTATAGATGGCGCAATATGCTCCAAGCCATAAGTATGTTTGGAATGTGAGGGGAGCGCTCGAGATTCTTTTTCTGTTTCTTTTGTTAACAACGAGATTTGGTGTTGATGTGAAACTGGTGCAGGCAGGCACCCACTCACTCTCCATTAGTGGCAAAAAGTATTTTTTGTTAGCTCGTTGTTAGGGGCATTTTCTATATTTCAATATATATATTATGTGTCTCCTAATATATCTGTGATCATCGTCCGTGTATGTTTATGTATATTTGTGTGTGTGTGAAAATAAACAAGAATATGTAAAGAAGAATTTTTCCTTCGATTAAATAGACACACCCTGCTACAATGGGCAAGACTTAGATGTTTAAATCTAAGTTAACATATAGTTTAAAATATACAGTGGGTACAAAAAGTATTTGCACACATACATTTTTGCTTACAGCTCATAAAAAATATATTAATAAATACAAAAATTGATATTTTGGAACAAAATAGACTTTTTTTTATCCAAACTAATTACAAAAAATACAGTAACTGGAATTAAAAAATTTTTGCAACAGAATTAAAATGCCAAATAAGTATTTGACACTTCACAATTCAAATACTTTTTTGACATTAGATATTTTAATTTTTTCAATTTTTGATTTATTCAGTTTTTATAAATTTGCATTTTTATGCTAATTATTTGACGGTCATTCCGCAGTAAATAACATACATAAGACAACTATAAAAGGAGGTATTATCGATACTTAATCAGTTAATTGTCAATTTCAAATTGTGATTACACCTAAGAAATCTGAATAGCCGCTTTCGTTGCGAGAAAAAAAAAATGTTTCTCTTCGTGAAAATGGCCTAAGTCATCGAGAAATAGTTAAAAAAGTAAATGTTCACTTCTCTACTGTTCGGTACGTTATAAAACATCATAAGAAAGAGGATATACATAAAATAACTTGCATTCCGAGCGCCCAAAGAAACTTTCACAGCGAATTAAACGAAAAATCCCAAGAGAACCATAAAAGAAGTCCATTTGTTAGTGCGATTACATTAGCCAATGATGTCACTTCCAACAACTGCAGTTCAAATTTGTGCCCAAAGCGTTCGAAATATCCTGCACAAGACACAAATTTATGGGAGATCTTCCAGGAAAAAACCTTTCGCAAATGAGCGAAATAGACTGAAGATACTTGAATTAGCTAAGAAATATATAAAAAATCCGATTTATGGTAAAATGTCATATTCTCCGACGGGAGTAAGTTCAATATCTTTAAATCAGGTGGCAGAAAATTAGTTTGGAGGCAGCCTTGCACTACTTTTTACACTAAGAATGTATTACCTACATATAAACAAGGTGGAGGCTCTGTTGTGGTTTTGGGGTGCATGGTAATCAAAAGATTTAGTATTTTGTGTTTCATTGATGGAAATATGACAGCTCGAACCTATACTGCGGTGTTGCGAGATAACTTGCCACAAAGTGCAATAAAATTATGTATCAGTAATTAGTACTATTTTTAATAAGACAGTTATCACCAGCCCACTGCCAGTATAACATGATTGTTTTTGCTTTATGACGTACCCAGAAAACTTGCTACTCTACCACAATCACCAATATTAAATCCTTTGAAAAATTTGTGGAATTCTTTGGATTTAAAAATAAGAAAAAAGATTTCAAACAAATAAGCATTTAAAAAGCCCTATTTGAAGAGTGGTTAAATACTTACCCTACTGTTACAGAAAATTTAATTAAATCAATGCTAGCAAGATAACAAGCTTTAATAAATGCTGAGGGAATGCATCTTAATTATCAGTTATTTGAAATTCGCTTATATATTATTATTATTACCAGCGTGTGACCGAGCTCCGCTCGGAGAAAACAGGTATCGAAGCTAACTCGAAGATTTAAATTTTCAATTGTGATTTATCAAAACAATACATGCCATTAGAAAATTTGTGAAACCATTGGTGAAAAGATAACCGGTTAAAGTGCACCATTGTAAACTATTCTAAACAAAGTTAGAGTTTGGAAAGGGAACTATTCTATACAAAGGTAAAGTAAAGGTAAAGATTAAAGTGTGTTGAAGTTCAATATTTTTGACAAATTTATTTAGAAAAACCAAACATATATACATACATAAGAAACATATTATAAACCTATAACAGCATAAACATAAAACTTTATTAGTTCGCCATATTGGCTATAGATGGCAGCACGTTACCGCTTGAAAATTTAAGTAGCCATTATGGCGAACTAATAAAGTTTGAAAATATCCTATCTGTAACTCCGAACTGCTCGACCGTAGCGCTTCAAAACCGGCGCCAATCGATTCCTCGTGGCCAAAAACCCCAGACCTCCAAGTTTACCGGAGTTTATTAATTCTGGGGCGATTTTCGACTTGACAACCATTCCTCGTATAATAGTATTAGATAGATAGATTATTATTATTATTATTTTTGTATTCATGTGAGAGTGCAAATACATTTTTGACATGAGAAATTTCAATTTTGTTACAAAAAAAAGTTACTTATATTTTTTTTTTCTGTTTTATTTAGATGATTAAACCTATTCTGGTTTGGCGATACCAATTTTTGTATTTCTTAATGCTTCTTTTTATGAATTGCAAACAAAAACGTAAATGTGCAAATACTTTTTGTACCCAATGTATAAATTTAATGAATAATAAAATTTTTGAATTGCTTGATATGTTTATATTGAATTCTTCAAATCTAAAATCTAAAAATGAGTATTTGTTCATATTTTATGCACTTCCGTACTGTTCATTCGATGGCAATAAAACTTTACCAACTTATTGCTTTGAACCTAGAAAAACCATGTTTTTCATTTGGTCAGTTGGATCTCACCAGGTTTTGCTGAAGACGGAAAGACAAAAAATACTGTCTACACTAAAGTACACATCAAAATTAAAATAAAAAAAGCAGAATAAATATTATTATTATTTAAACTTCTCCCATATATATCATTCAATTTCAATGAATGCATTTATTTGCCGACAAGAAAATAAATATTCTTTTTTATCATTGCTAATGAAACAAGAGTGCTAATTCAAATTTGAAACGATATTTACAAAGTTATTTTTCTGCGATAGCAACTCGTCAGATTCACGCTAGTCAGAAATAAGGTACTATAGCAACGACTTTTTAAAATATATTGGAAAATTAATTATTCATTAACTGGTTAAGTCAGTTTCTATTTGAAAGGTCTTGTAAAAGAATAATGTTACATTTTTTGAAGTTTGTAAATAATTGTTCATCACATTTAAATAATTATATTCGGTTGAAATCAGCAACCAATAATTATGATTACTTCAATAATTTTATTGTTTTATATTTTAATAAACAACAGCAGACTCATTTTCAAAAACTTACTAAAATAATAAAAAACTAATAAAATAAACTTAAGTTGTTTAGCATCAAAACGCTAAATTCTGCCCATGAATAAAAAGCCTTTGATGAAGCAAAAAGCACTATTCCCATTTTTGTTACAGACTGCTTAATAACGAAAATTTGGCTTTTGAATGCAAAGGATGTTGCTGTCCTTGAGAAATGATATAAGTGATGACTAATGGTGGAAAATGAGGAAGGTAAATATTGATATCTCCGATGGCTATGTTATGAAGTATAACGAAGACATAATAGCTGTAGATTCCATTTCATAAAGCTCAACATTGAGACAGAGCCGAAAAAATAATATTATACTTTGGAAGTGACTTACTACTGCTACGTTCCTAGCTAAAAGTTATGAACTATCAGTAACTGAAGAAAAGTCAGAAGTGTTTTCCATGCTTTACAATTTGGTCGGGAGAAATCCATGCGTACTTTACGTATTTATTTATGTATTTTTAAAATTTTTCCGGTCGTTTGTCAAAGTTGATTCAATACCTTTTACTTTGGATTTTGAAGAATTTTCGCATTTTAGACATCACGGAATCTGAAAAATATATTTTTAAAATAATTTTGATCTTCCTATCCATTTGCAAACAAGGTAAGGTAAAAACGTCAGTTATGAAATCTGATACCATATACAGATATAAAAATGAAATCTATCATATAAAATAAACTATATACAGATGAAATCTGGTATATGGTTTTACACTAAATTTGTAGACTTCTATCAAATTTTGAGAGAAATATATTCAGAAGAAGTGCATTAGTTGCTGCCACTCAAATATAAATTCACACGGCAATTACAAAACGAAGATATTTAAATTGCAAAGAAATATTATGTAATGAACTATTTTTCAGGCTATGAACAAGATAGCTAAAAAACGCTTTCGGGTAGACGGATGAAATTTGATATGTGGGCTAATTACTTAATTTGTACGTTTAGAAATGTTTTTATCAGAGGAAATATGTCTATCTGTCAGTACGATTACAAGTTAAGTCGATTATTACAAAATGAAACACGAGAGATATGTGAATTTGATTGGCAGCAACAATTTCGATCCCAACCAAATTTGGGGCCAAATCGAAAAGGATTAATCACCTGTAGATGTATATTTTGGCATGTACGTTAACGTAATAACTCTAAAATACGAAGACTTAATGAAATTCGGTTTGTTATCTTTGTCTTTTGTGCTAAATCATTGTAATTTGGCATAAAATTACAGTTGTAATTTTGTGCCAAATTTTAATGTCAACAGGCGTGTGTAATTGTCAATTTAGCGACCAAAATACATATTTCCGTGATAGATTCAGTAAAAATAATCATATTTTGTAATTACCGTTCACCAATGTAAAGCAACTTACTCGGGGCCTTACCCAATCCCACAATTTTATGCGAGGAGAAAGGGGGATCATTATTACAAATTATGTAAGAAAGTTACTTGAGAATCAATCCAGCTGTTTCTTTTAAACCCAAAACCAACAACAGGTGATACTTTCTTACTCTTTTTAAATATAAAGGACAAATTTCAAAGTGGATTTAATGCCTTGATTGCTAGCAAAAGACAAATTTTGTCGAATTCAGACTGTTTTATACGCTATCAAGGAGCTCTGCAACTTCAGAGATACTTCGAGTTTATGTGTGTGATATTTTCGGGATAATTTTTTTAAATTATGATTTAATTTACAGAGAATTAGGCAGAGCATTAGAAATTATTCAAATTAAAATCAAACATAATTTAATTCTAACATTCTCGATTATCAGCTGTCAGTTTCAAAGTAATTATAGGATATATATTCATTTATAATTTAAAAAAAGTTTGCTAGTAATACTTTTAATTTTATAATTAAAGAGCTAAGCATTATTTCCCCATGTCTTAAATTATTTTTAAATTCTGAGTTTGAATTTCTTTCATATGCTAAATACAGGAATTAGCTTTCTTCAAAACGACAAATTAAATGTTATTTAAACTATGCAAAATTTGGAGTTTAAAATTCCTTTTATTGACCAAATTAAAATATCTGTTTCAGAAATTTTTAGACGGGAAAGGAGGAGTTTGGAGTTTGCTTGGCTCAATAGGGCTGATTCTGACCCTATTAAAAATGCAAAAATAATAAATAAAGAAATCAAAGCACACAGCCTTAATATTCTTTCAAATAATCTATACTTATAATAAAGCTCAATGTGTGTGTGTGTGTTGGCACTCTACAGACCGTTGGGCCTACAGCTACCAAATTTGGTACATGTATACCTTGGAGGACGGGAATGTGCACCTAGGAGCCTTTTTTCGAATATTTAATTAGAATTTGAATTAATTAAAATTTAAGCGAAATTTCGAAGTTTTCCCGCTATAACTTTCGAAAATATTATCGCACAAACATGATTTTTACATCAATTTAAAAGATAAAAAAATTAGCTTTTAATGGTATCAGGGTTTTAATGTATAACAGATCAATTATTATAAATTACTTTTGCATGATTTTAAAACTCAAAAATTACCTTTTTAATTATGTCAATTTCCTTTCTAACAACATTTTCTTTAGCTAGTTTCTTTATTTCTAACAATATTTTCTTTATCATTTCTAACAACATTTTCTAATATTTAGGTGCATTTTTTAAATATATAACTTAATTTGCAGCAGTTAATTTTTAATATTAAGTAATTCAAACTCAATCATCAAGATATACAAATGCAAGGTTTGGCCAATGTTAAAATTAAGATTTTTTAAATAAATGCTTTCTTTGCACATTAATTGTAAAGTAGAAATTTCAAATACATTTTTGTTTCCTAGTATATGCATTTTATTTTTATTTATACAAATTACTTGAATTATTTAGCTAAAGTTATATTTCTCAATCTTAACAAATAACAAGGATATTTGTTTCTTTTTCTTTTTTTAAATAGCGAATTTTTAAACAGCTTATAACAAAAACATCAATAATCTGGATAAACAATAAGTTGTACTAAGCGGCTAATATTTTATATTAAAATACTAGCCACTTGATTTATTTAAATAAAATATATTAGATGAATCAATATTATATTAAATTTATTATCATATTAGATATTATTTTAAGATTTTCTATATTTTATGTATCAAAAATATAGTAAAATAAAAAATAAAGGTTATTATCACAAGACCACAAAAATAAATAAAAGACAAAAAATTGAAATTTCCAGTTGAAACTTGTTTAGAAATCTGGAAATATATACGTTAACTTATTAATCATATTAATAAAAACTTAATTTTCTAAAATCAGGATTCTGGGCATTAATAGTTTAATATAAAATGGATTATTACTTAAGACTAATCAAGATTATTCAAATATTGATAAAATTTTTATAAATAGTAAAATGTAATATCTACATGAATATTAAAATTTATTGGAGAAATCCCCTAACAATTAAAAAACTTTACACTTAACCAGTGCTTTGATACTTACCTTTTTTATTTTAGAAAAAAATAAAATAAATAAAATTCCTTAATGATCCCATTAGCAGAATTTATAGGAGTATTAAAATAAAATAACATGTAAGCTTTTGATAAATGTTTAAAATCAAATTCTTTTTTCAGTAGGGGTAAATAATGTTGGTGCAATTGTGACAACTTAGGTCAAGGTTTAGTATTTCACTACTTCTTCCAATATATAACCTCATAACTGATTGTTAAATAAAAATTAAAATAATATTACAACACATTAAATTAAAAATAATTGTTAAAAATAATTGCAAACAATTTTTCATTAAAAAATAAAAAGGCAAAATAGAATATATTGTAATTTCTGCTACTATGATGAATACAAAATAATTATGCTAATTTAAAAAAGTAGTAGCAAATTTTATAGCAAAAAAAAAAAATTGATTCGGACAAAGGAATTGTCACGGTCCTTTTTTAAATATAAATAAAATTATATTTTGTATGTTTTAATGAATCTATAAACTAATCTTTTTTCATCTGCAACAATCAGCTTCTACCTTTACCTCAGGTATTTCTACAAGAGATATTCCAGAAAAGAAACAATATGAGTTTATAGAAATTTAGATTAATATGGATGCAAATTGTATTATTTCTTTTTGCAATTAGATTTCAATATACTGGATGCATTTAGAGGAAGAATTGAAAGAACCATTTTAATTTTCCACTGAATCAAAATATATAAACAAATATTTCACATCTGACATGGAGAAATAATATTGCATTTCATATAACTAACAGTTGCAATCATAAAAAATGTTTTGCTGTGTTGTGGCTTATTACAGTTTACAAACACGCTGACAGTTATCTGTCAGTTATTTAAGCTGAGTAAGCATTTTTTGTTTTTTATTAGCGCCAACTAGGGTTAAAACTATGACTAAGCTACTCATAAGTCACAACCTTTTTACGGGACAGATTTCATTCATCCATCCACAGATTGGAATTTAGATCTGAATCAGAGAAAGACCACCTCTGAACCAGTACCCCTAGTGGCATTACTCTCAATATGAAGGTGTTTGTGATCACGATACATTTTTGCATGCACCAATCACTACACACACAGAGTCTTTGGCTTGCAAGTTTTGAATTCACAATCTAATGGATGTGAGCCCAACACCCTACTAATCAGGCTATCTTAGCCTCAATGATAAAACTAATGGAAGTATCATTTAGATGTGAGGGAGGGGGACAAAAAAGTGCAGTTTCATAATGGACATAACAAATATAAAAAAATGCATCAAATACATGTTTGACTTCATATAGTTGGTTATCTTAAGCACAATGACAAAATGGGTTTCTAATTAATATATCATATTTTAAAAAATATGCAAAACATATATTTACCTAAGATTAGAAACTATACTTAAAATAAGAGTAAATGAATCAGAATTTTCAGCAAACACTTTCAGTTTTAAACTCCTTTCTTATTTCTTTTTTTTTAAAAAAAAGCAAATATTTATACTATTACTTGTAAGCCATTACTGCTAGATTAGCATCAGTATTCAATTTGAATTCATTTTCTATTTTATCTGGAAATGCTACCAAAAGCTTTAGAAATCTGATATTTACATATTTTAGATAACATATCTTTACTCAATGCATGCAACTTTTATTAAATGCTTACATTTCTTTATATCAGCAGTTACAAGAGGATAAATGAACAATGTATTATTTTGGATCTCAAGAAAATTACCATCTTCAATTTTATATTATAATATAGATTTTATGTTATAAAATTGAAGATAAATTAACTGATACGATATAACTTTGTATGGATTCATTGATTAAATTTTAAAGAAAAATAGTAATTGTAATTACTTTAAAAAGTCTTCACCTTTTATAAACATGACATCTTTATTGTATAATTCATAGATAAAATAATGCTATTAATACTTACATTTTTTGTGAGTCAAGAAGATCTTTCTTTCTCAGCCAATGATGAAAAATAATATCATGCTTGATTTTGTTTGCTATTTGGTAAATATCTGCAGCAACATCGATATCTGGATACTTTTTTAAAAAATTAGCATGATCACTCCAAATATTAACCAAAGTTATAACTGATTTGCAACCTATTTTAAGAGAAATATTTTAAAATCTAACAAAATTAATTATAAATAAATATTCATTTAGACTAAATTCATAGAATGCATAAACATATATAAATATGTAACATATCCAAGTAGCATACAAGTATTTTATAAAAATTGTATATAATATTATGAATACTAGGGAATACCAAATACAAATACAACTTAGGGAATACAAAAAAAAGCAACAATATTTATGAAATTGAGAGTTTTCCAAATTACTATAAAAAGTAAAGTTTAACATAAAAGTACTAATTTAATTCAAAATATTACATAACTAGGATAATTATTATTAAAATATCCAGTGGGACAAGTTTTCCCCAAGATATTGAATATTATGTCCTACAGTAAAAATTGCATAAATTTGATACTTATCAAATACATATCAGTGTCATTTTATATCAATCTGCATCAAAAATATAATAGTTTTATTATATTGTGCAGTTTGATAAGCTGTTATCTGTTTAAAACAAGAATAAGTTAACTTTTAGAGAACTCTTCATTTTAATTTCCCAAAGTTTCTCCTTTTCTCTGAAAAATTTATAAATGTTTATTATTGTTATTTTTTCCCAATAATTATTAAAATCTAGCTTTGATTTTTAGCACAGTAAAAACAATGTAAATAGATGGTTTGCAATACACTGAAAACATTACATTCCCTCCTCTAAAAAAACCCGATTCATGCCACAAATTATTCTATTATTTAAATCAGTTATTAAATCCTGTAGTATTAGATAAAACTATGAAAAGAAACAATGAATATATTGCATTTTATAGAGAACTATTTCCCCTCTTAATTAATGTTGAAATTTCTTTGTTTATAAAATAAATCAAATACAAAATGGTTAAAAAAAAAAGTGTATCTTTTAAAGCAATTATTTTCGTACATACTTCAAGGACAAATTTAAATGCAAACTGGTCAACAAATATGAGCAAAAAGGCAGTACTTTATTGTAAACTAGCCGCCTTTGGCAACCAGACAAACTTAATGCTCTTTCAAATTGCCAGTTAAATATTTTATGCAACATGATTGTTAATTAAATACTTTATGTGACTTGCTTTTTAATAGATACTTCAGGAAAATATTTTTAAGGTTTAAATTTTGATAGTCATATAATTTACTCATGAACTTATAAAGGTCTAAATCCTGTAATGTATTATATGTCTCTTTTATTACCTGTCAGCTCCAGCAAAATTTTAACTTTAAATTAAAGTGGAAATGCCTAAACTGCAAATTGATATATGTTTTTTTTTGTTTGTTTTTGCTGAAACTAGGCAGATTTTTAAAAATATAAATACTGAAAAGAGAATCGTTATGTGTATTACAGAATTATTTCAATAATTTATGTAATATTTCAAGAATTTTTTTTTTAATTTTTAGATTTATCATAAAATTCAGTTTTTAGTTTTACTTTCAAAATGATTTAAAAGAAGCGAATAACAATATTTTATTTCATTTCAGTCTATAAACATAATTCAAAAATTATAAAGAAGAAATTTTATGCATCTTTTAGTTTTAAGAAATTATATTCTACAATATATTCTTTATGCTTCAACTTTCAAATAAATAAATGAAGGTTTCTATCTTCTGCTATCAAATTTGATTGACTTTTGAAGTCTTAAAAAGAATAGCTTTGATGAATCGACATTTTCATCCTTAGGCCATTTAGACTTTAGAGATCATGGAAGCTAATCATCTCTGGAAAAGTTGATAAAGTGGTTTAAATCACTTGTTTTTATGGAATGGTGATATTCAAATATTTATAAATCAATCATTTTCGGAGATTGACTTAGTTGATTGAAGTTTATCTCTTTTTGTTTAAAATATTAGTGAGCAGAGAATCTAGATTAACATGTTTAGAATCTAGATTAACTAAGTAAACATTCCTCATTTATTAAAGCATTTTTAGACACATGTTATCTATACTTATAACAAAGTTCAATGTGTGTGTGTTGGCGCTCTACAGGCCAGACCGTTGGGCCTACAGCTACCAAATTTGGTACATGTAAACCTTGGGGATCGGGAATGTCCACCTCGGAGCCCTTTTTTTGAATTTTTAATTAGAATTTGAATTAATTAAATTTTGGGCTGAATTTCGACGTTTTTTCGCTATAACTTCCGAGAATATTATCGCACAAACATGATTTTTACATCAATTTAAAGATTTAAAAATTAGCTTCCTAATGGTATTGGTGCTTTAATGTATAATTTAAGCTTCTATTTTTAACGAATTTTTAAAGAAATATTTTAACCATGTTTTTTTTTAGCATGTAACTGGATAAAATAAAAGAAAACAATGACAAAAGTTCAAATTAAAAAAAAAAACTATCATCACAAAATAAATTTAAAGAAATGCAACTTTTAGCATGTGACTGGATAAAATAAAAGAAATATAAAATGTGATATTTTCTAAAAAAATAAATGCAAAGCAAAGGTTTATATAATTGTTTGCAATATCTAAATCGTTAATTTAATAAATTATCGTTATTTATACAGGATTGAATTTATACAGGATATGCATTCAAATTCCGGTCCAATGGCCAATTTGTAAAATATTATTAATGGGCATATATATTGTTTAATACTATTAATTTGATCTAAATGAAGTAAATTATTACATTTTATGTAGCTTGAGTCAAACAATGCATTTATGAATAATGAGTTTTAGATTTCTTCATACTTTGATCTGTGAGCTATATTTTACAAAATATTTTTATTAATATTTTAAATAAAAGTTGCAACATCAATCAGTCTCTTCCTAAATCAATTATTAAAACTGACTGATTTATAAAATTAAAGAATATTAGGAAAACATGTTCTTTAAGAATTTTCCGTCAATGATCTTAAAAAAAATATTAATTTCGGCCCAACCAATGCCCGGAATTACTTCAAAACTAATAAGTATGTGATTTAATTGAAAATTTTAGAACGCATTACTCATGGCAAACCAGCTGGTCGCCAAAGGCGGCTAGTATACTTTACAATTATTTACTTTTTATAGATGTATTTCTATTATCAAATCTTTACAAATTAGCCGTTGGACCTTGGGTTAATAGGATATATATTAAGCCTTATTTGTCTTAAATACAGCTGATTTATTTAATTAATAATACTGTAAAAATTACAAAACCTTTCTATATATTTTCTTTTTAGAAAAAGCATATTTTGTATTTATTTCATTCATAAAAATGCATGCTGAGAATTACATTTTTAAATGCTTAATTTACAATAATAGTTTATTTTTTTAATTTGAGTTTTATTTTATCTAATGGCAACATATTGATATAAGATAATTTTTTTCCCCTCCTTTTTAACATGCTTCTGTAAGACAAGTTTTATTTTTATTGTTGACGAATATGATTAAGCCATGTAAAAATCAATTCTAAAGTTTCTTGAAGATCATTAAGGAAAACTTACAAATCTAAAAACACTGAAAGTTGAATTTTTATTATTTGAGGCAATGAATAAACGAATAACAAAAACAACAACAAAAAAGCACAGATTTGTTATTTGATGCCACAAAGACTATAAAACCAAGCTCAGTTGCTAGTAAACAAGTATTTTCAATTTCAGGCAATATTTTGTCCAAATTAGGAACAAGAATAAGCCAACATTCAGTGGATGTTTATTAAAATCCTATTTTCCGAGGATAAATTAAAATGAGTGGAAATAAGATTAAATTTTTTTTTTAAACTTTTGTTTGAGTTTTTGTTATTTTGTTTGCAATATGTATACATAATTCTTAATTTTATGCATATATATATAACCTTGACATTGATTTCATTATTTTGTTATTTTATACAAATAAAATATCTTACTCTAATCTTTTCTTTCTTTTCTTTTTTTTGACAAAAATTCAAAAATTGGCTTTTTAAAAAGTTGGTTTTTGTATAAACCCAACAAACAACTCAAAAATTAAAATGATTTTTATCTTGGAATTTAAATAATAAGATTTTTTTTTTTTTGAAAATAAAGATGTATAATTTAGCTAATTATATTTTGAATGGAATCCTTTGTTAAATAAATTTTGTAAATGTACCAGATGCAAACTCTTTAATTAAAAAATTTTTAAGACTCAGATTTGGATTACAAAACAACTTTAGAAATTTATGCAAACAAATCATCTCCTATTTAAAAAAAATAAAGTAATGTATTTAAATATATCTATTTACCAAAAATAATATGATTAAAAAAACACAAAATTTAATTAAAAAAAGTACTTTTTTAAAGTTTTAAACTATTGATTATAATTTTATTCACTTTTGATTATAATTGATAAACAAGAACTATTACAAATTAGATACGTATGGAAAAAGTATATTTGCCACTAATACTAGTTTTATCTCATTTCAAAATGAAATATTAGGTGAATAAATATGAATTTGATTGAGTGTAGAAAAATCTTTACTCTCCAGTCAAATTTTTAAACTTAACTAAAACTCGAACCTTTTTAGAACCCTTTCTTCAGACAAGCAAAGTTGGTCCAGTTCCATTTTTAATACTGCCATTCTCAAGGAGATGTAATAAAAGTATTATCGATCAAATAAGTAAGACACACAATCTTCAATTCAAATTTTTCCTTCAAATAATAAATCTTTAATTTAAATTAAATAATAAAATTGCAATGATATATTTGATAATTTCCACCACTATTGTTTTTAATTATATACATAAGCAAATACAGTAAACAAGACAGGACTTCTATACAATCTAGAAGGTTTGTGATTTGTGGTATATTTCAATTTGAATATTTCTGTAAATTCTTTTTAACTATCTTTTTTTAATAAATAGAGAAAAAAAACTTAACCTCAGAGTAAGTTATTTATGCTTAAGATTATAATATTGGGATTATTTATGAATGTATATTATATAGTTTTATAAATTAAAAATCTAATTAATGGTTAAGATATTTAAAGCAGATATAGAGTGATTCTTTCAAAATGTCATGCTCGTAACAAAGGGCATTTTGATATATGCAAGATTTTTTTAGATAATTACAATATTTGGATAAAAATCAAGTCTTATTTTATAAGATATGAATAAACTTACCAGTTGCATCAATATAAGGTTTGTATTTCATCAAATCATACTGTATCAGTGTTTTTTTCAACTCTTTTTCTTGATCTACTGAAACATCTGATGATAACTGGTATAGCAATAGGAGAGCAGCAATGAAAACCCCAAAGGATATTGAAGTATAATATTGGTTAGCCATAAGTTTATATTTTATATCAAGCAGCATAAAAAATATAACACCTAAAAGAAGATTTAAAAGTTATAATTATTTTTTTCATACTTTTATTTAGAATAAAAGTCAATGAAATTATTGAATCATCAAGCATAAATATTCATATTAAATCTGTCTCTTTCATATGAATTTCTCTAAACATATTTTAAGTATTGCTGTCATTATGCCATAGAAACCTTTGGAACAACTTTGATATACACCCCCAAAAATTACGCGCCAAATCTGGCACTCCCTACGGACTTTTTAGGGTTGCTTTTTAGGTAGGATTAATTATTTGTGTTTCGCGAAAATCCATCTTGGCGAGAAAAAAAAGGCGCCAAAAGCAGATATTTTGCTTGGTGAGAAAAAAAAGTCGCCAAATTTCCAATTTGGGGGTGTATATCAAAGTTGTTCCAAACCTTTTATTATGATGAAAACTATTTCATGTTTTCTTTTGATAATAGGAATCAAAATGAAGATATGAAAACTATTTTTAGTTAAATACCATTTTTTTCCTTTTTCAAATCAGTACTTCTTTTAGATTTTACTTCATACCTGGAAATTTAATAAATTATTCTGATTACGTATACATCAGGTAGCAGAGAATCTTAAAGTGTGTTTCAGCAAATATAATTTTAAATAAAATTTTAACTTACATTGGAGTCAAATTTATGAAATTCAAAAGTAGATACTGAGTTCATAGACTAATAAATGTAGATCATTCTCAGTTTTGAAAATAACCGCACTGCTATAGTTATTAAGATTGGCCTTCTCAATAAAATGCATAAAACACAAATGTTAAGAAAGGAGTGAATTAAACTGTTGATGAAAATATAACTTAGTTTCAATTGGCAATGCCACATTTCCTTCAAAATTTTGCAAAAACGATAATTTATGCTTAAGTTTTAAATTATTTATGTTTCTTTGATTTTTATTAGTTACTGATTCTTCCATCTTTGACATAAATTGTGATGATCTTTTGCAGCATATTTATAGAAGTTGGAAATGTTTAACAAAATTTTAAAACATCTGAATGAAAACCAAACCATTTCTTTGAGTATGAAGAAAATATTGCAACATGTAGTATTCTAAAAACATTTAAAATTTGGTGCATATCAATGGAGCCTTTATCAAATATATGTACTTAAGTAGTTAAAGTATTTAAACTTTTAAAAAACTGACATATATTAAGATTTTTATGTTGAAGAATATTGCTAATAGCATTACTTTTATTTAGTGTTTTGTACTATAACAGTACTAAACAAATAATTTTTTTTTTCAGATTCCTTAATCATATTATATTTAAAGCAAATATTATAATTAATCAATTAGATAATAATTTGTTTTATTTTGCAGGCTATTTTTTTTTCTCTTAAACTTAGAAAAATTAAGAAGTTGATTTTTTTTAATAACCATTTATATATTAAACATTAAATCACGACAATAGTGAATGCTAATTTACTAGAATAACAGAAACATCATAAATTCCTGATTTTAATCGGATTTTTATTACATAATATAAAAATTGCATTTATCTAGCAATTTTATTTTTAAAATGTTGTTACAATGTTTTACATTTCAAAGGTTGTAAGATCAAATGTTATAAATAAAAGTATTTTTTTATTATGTTTATGAGTATCAGGTTACATTTTAATTGATATTTCATATCGTTATTTTATTTAAAAAAATTAATAAAACAAATCAATTATTTAAATTATTCATCTGTTTTTTTTTATGAAACAATCATCAATTAAACAAGAAAACAGTGAAATAAATAACAGCATATCAACTTTTAGGAATACAATTACAAAGTTTGAGAAAACTGCTAGATAATTTACTTCAATGATAAACTACATAATTTCTACAAATAAGGAATAATATGCACATATAAATGCATTCTGTTGGGCAAATTATTTGATCTATAGATATCAAACTTGGCACAAGTATATCATGTAAAAAGAGATTATGCACCTCAATGTAATTCTTTAAAAAATTGTAATTCATTAAAAATTGTGTGATTTAATAATTTTTTCATAATAACTTAAAAGCATTATTGTGCAAAAATAATTCTAAATAAAAAAAATTATTATTTAAATATTTACTTTTTTTTTTTTTTTGTTCTCTTTGCATAATTTTAAATAATAGATTTTTCTGCCACAATGAAATGAAAATAATTTTTGTTGTTTCATCAAATTTTCAATACATAATGCAAGAATATCATATTAAGAAATAAAAGAATCTGCTTAATAATGTGAGGAATTAACATAAAATTATATAATCTTAAAGTACAAGTAAAATTGTAATGCAATTGCCTAGGCATTTAACTTTTCATGACACTAGATTCCAATAAGAAAGTTTACATATAAAAAGATAAAAGCTATAATGCTACTAAATACCATATCTTTAATGTCTGTCAAATATCGATGATAGAAAATACTTCAAGACTATTTATTGGGATAAAAGTTGACTAAAATCAAACACAATCAATATCCCTGTCAAGCAAAAGGGTCATCACAGGAGGTTATAAATGTATAATTTAAGACCAATACTTGCTTTTAACGGTAAATAGTTGCATTTCAATCAAAAGATATATTTTCTCATTTATTTACAAAGATAATGAATGATGAATGTGTTTCTAATTATAAATACTATCTTTTTAAAAGATTTTAAAAAATGAAATATAGAAATAATAATAATCTACCCACAAATTATACCAAAAATATACAATAAAAGGAAAAAATATACTTGCATAACAAATTTAACAAACACATGTAATTGGAGGCAAATTTCAAACAGTATGCAATTAACTGATTGCTTAACTACATTTAATGCAAGAAAATACTGCAATAGAGACAAACTAATTTTTATAAAAAAATCATCAAAAATTATACTTTAACAAAAAATTAATAGATATTACGCATTTCTTTAACAAACGAAACAAAAAAAATAACGTTTCATTTCTAATACAAAAGCCTTATTCTTTGATAAAATCACAGCATTTTGTTTACCTTTATCAACTTCCCTGCATGAAAACTTTTTTTAAAAACTGAAATCTAAGCAGATGATTATTTAATCTATCCTTACAAATGTTTGATGCCTTAAGTTTTCGCATATACAATTTATTTATTGCATTTCATATGAAATATTTGCTATCTTTACTATTAAGCTGTGCTAAACTAAAGAAAACAGCATTACGTTGAGCACATGGAAGAAAAATCGGACAGCTCAATTGAAAACGAAACCATCTGATGAACTTTAAATAAAGAAGAAATTGATAAGAAAAACAATTCTTGGTATCGACTTAAATTGATTGGATATATGAAAGAATAAAAAATCCATACATATCTTTTCTACTTTAAAGCATTCAATAAAGCCTTCTAATGATAAATAAAATAGCTATAATTTTAAAAACAATAAAAAACACAGGAAAAAAATCTACCTCAATAGATTGTTGAAGATTAATTTACCAAGCATGCTAAAAAATGACCCATTAAAATAAGAGACTTGAAAGCTTAAAAAGTATGTAATTCTGAGCTAAAATTAACAAAAAGAACGGAAGAAATATTTATAAGTAAACTTTTCTAATCAATAATTTGATGCTTTTGTGACTTGTACTAAGATCTACACATATATTTTGAAAATGATTAGAGTGATACGGTTTGGCAACATTGTAAAATGCGTGGTTGAAAAATGTAAATAAATAAGCTAGGTCAATGGACTAATGTCATGCTCTTGCCGTCCGTTATTCTTTATAAACCAAAATATTCCATGTTGTTTAAAATTCTTTTCGAATATTGTTTCATTCATTATGCGTAAGAAAAATTAGTATAAATATATAAAAATGTTATTCATATTGATGTAATGCATTATTTAAATCATGAGGTTTAGTGCGAACGATAGAAATTTTATAATCAAGACTAGATAAAAACAAAAACTGGAGGAGATAACATTTGAATCATTCCAATTATTTGCTGCAAACATGCTTAAGCATTTTTTCTTCAAGTTCTCTAAAAATTTATTTTATGCTCGCCATTTTATTACGGTTTTTTGCGTAATATCTTTTATATTAGGTTGCTATGTTGTGTTTTCAAGTTTTGATAAAGAAACTTCAAATGCTATTTCCATTTCTTCTTCATCTTATTGTAATTATTTCATGCCAGTTGTGAAGTTTAATGGTATATCTGTAAGTATTTTAGTCAACAAAAGAATTATATATATATATTACCTACCTATATGCAGTGTGCACAATGATTTTTAAAAAAAATGGGGACTCTGTTATTATTTGCAAAATTCATTTTTTGATGGCTGATTTTTGACTGTCTTTGAATTTATTTCAGGAACAAGAAGGTACTTTGGATATTGTGAAGCAGATGTTTCGAAAGATGGGCTATCGCATCCAGACCCATGATCAAATGAGTTGGGATATTATGTGGTCACATACATATCCTTTTTATTCTTTAGCTAAAGAAATGGCTCATCTTAAGCCAACCCAAAAGGTAATTTATTATTTTTAATTCGTAAAAATTTTAAAATTTTCATTTTATTAATAGTTTGACTTTTTATTATAGGTTAATCATTTTCCAGGTAGTGGTTTCATCACCCAAAAGTCTAATCTAGCTGCTTTAGGAATTAATCATATTCCAAAATCTTTTCTTTTACCGAATGGAAAAGTTGATTTTGTGAGATTTGTAAGTATTACTTGGATGAAATGTTCACTTCTATGTCAGAATATTTTTTATTGGTTAATTTACTAAACTGTATACTTCCTCTTATCTTATACTTAAATAATAGTATAATTTCTATATTGATATAACTTATAATTATCAGGTATTAAAATTTATTATATTTTTTTTTGCATTTGTTAATTTCTTAAAAATTGTGATAAATGATGCTATCAAAATAAATAAAATTTAAAAACATTTTACATAATTTAAAGAAAAGACTCATGGATTTCTTTTCTATATGTTCAAAAGTTTTTTTATGGTTCATTTGAAAATTTAATATTAATCATTAAATGTTTAATAGTATAAAAGTCTGCTGTTTATTATAGGTTAAAAAAAATCCTACTAAATTTTGGATTTTAAAAAGCCAGACTCATAGAGGCATGAAGCTTATGAATGGAACTGAAGATCTTGATGTTGAAGGCTCTTTTGTACAAGAATTTATTAGGAATCCATTATTGATTAACAGAAAGTATGTTTATTATTTTTTACTGTTTAAATTTGTTATAAATTTATTAAATTTTATTTGAAACTATTTTTAAAAAAAATATTGTAATTTCATTTTTTAATACTAATTTTATGTTCAAACAGAATAAAAACACAATATTCCATGATTATTGTATATGTAATATGAATATTGGAATGCTTATTTATATTAATTTCTCAATGAAAGTAACATAATTTGCTATCTGCTTTTTAGAAAATTTGATGTTGGTGTCTATGTTATATTAACAAGTGTGGATCCATTGCGTGTTTATGTATACTCAGGAGATATATTATTGAGGTAAACCTGACTTCGATTAATGTGGTTGCTTTGTTTAAACGGGTTTGTTTTTAAAACAATATTGTAAAGTTAATATTATTATGGAAATGTTCAACTAATTTTATAATAGTTCTCTTTTCCTATTTTTAACACCATTTATTTTATTTAAATTTCAGATTTTGTAAACTGAATTATTTTCCTTTAAATGTACATCTTCTTGAATCCTATATAGTAGGAGATGACTATTTGCCTGTGTGGGAGGTAAAATTACTTATTTATTCAAACATATTTTATATTTTAACTAAAATACATACATACAGAATAATAATATTACAATTACAGTTTTATAGTTTATTTTAGATTAAAAATTTTAATTAATTTTAAGAGATTTTTACAAAAAAATAATGTATACTTTATAATATTTAATAATGTAAAAATTTTCTTCCTAACTAGTAATATTCTCTTATAATTGATAAAATTTTGCTTTAAATTAATAGTTTACTTTTTTTTTTTTTTTTAATGACAGTGAATAAACTGGAAAGCAAACGTTCAATGTGTTTATAGATTACAAAAATATATTAAATCATTCTAATGAAATAATTAAATGATGAAAAATTTAATTAATTAAAAATTAAAAAAATTAATTAATTAATTAATTAAAAAATTTAAATGATGCTAATAAAAAGAAAATTGACTCAGGGGTATGAAAATATCTCATGAAATTCTGTGCTAATAAATCTTTAAAGTTTTTGATAAATCTTATAAATAATAAATCTAAAGTCATTGATATAACAGATGAGTTGAATATTTTTGTACATTTTTAAAAATTGTTTTATTCTAAGGCAAATTTTTATTTATCACCATCATTAAGATGGTCTATTTATGTCAATTAATAACATAAATAGTTTGAAATTTCTTTTAGATAGATTTTTTTTTAGATTTTCATGATTACTTTATAATATTTACTGATGCAGCCTTTTAGGAATTTTTTAAATAATATTTAATAAGAATGATTATGATATATAATTTTGCCAATACTGCTTAAAAACATATTGAAATGAAATTAGCCTTAATCATAAACTGGGACAATTTTACCAGTTTTTGGAAACATTTATGTTTGTTTCCTTATTACTGAAACAAGTTATAAAAGTGCCATTGATTTCATTACACACTGAAAATATTTAAGGATAGTCTTTTTTCATGTTTTAACTTTTACAAGTTTTATTTAACATTTTGTTTTCAACTTGTGGAACAATTTTTGTGTGTATATGCTACTTGAAGTTGCTAGTCAACCCATTCATTCAGTTGTACATTAAAATACTTTTTTTTGCTTAAATCACATTCAGATTTAAATTTTATGCAATATTACATTTTAATTATATAGGCAAAGTTATATATGTGTATTCAAATCTATTATTTGTTTTCTAAATACTTCTAGTGCAAAGATGCATTCGAGCCAATTTAGAAAAATGAATCAAAATTATGGTGATACTATGCTACAATTTAATATCTCCACTTTGGTTAATAAGGAAATGATAACTGGAAACACTTTTGAAAGATATAATATCCCTCAACTAATCATTAAGAATAAAAGTCAAATATCTTAATTCAAAGAAACTAAGATGCAGTGTTAAATGAGATCTTTGAATCAATCTTTCTTTGGGAATACTTCTTGATTAGCTACATGAAAGATTTCAAAGATTCTTTCGCAATGAAGATTCTACAATTTTACATATGTGAGAGAAGACCTTTCTTTTTTAAGTATTACTACAGAAAATCAATTTGAAGGTAGGAGATTCATAAATAGAATAGTGAGAGGAATGACATATCAGTAGAAATGAATTTTTGCTTACAATGTCTTTACCTGATACATTTTTGAAATTTACTTTTCTAATGATACTGTAAGCATTTTGACTGTGTGAAATTTAAGAATTATAAACATACCAATTTTTATATTTTGAATACCTTTCTATTCTAAAACGATTTAATACTTGTGTGCAAAAAGTTTTTGTAATTAAAAATATTTTTCTGATGTTTAACTGATTTTAAGGCAGCAAAATTGCCTCTTTTATTGGGTAATTTTACTAGTGCTATTTTATTTTTTTAATACATAAATTTTTCTTTAAATTATCCTGTTTTTCTAGAATGTAAGACTAGCAATCAAGATCAATAGTTTCATAAGATTTTAAAAGTATTTTTATGCATTGATAGTTTTCAAAACAGTTAAAAGGGGAAAAAAGGGGGGGAGGGGCAGCAAAATTGTCCCAGTTATAAATAATTATTTTTCTTTTATTATTTTCATTGTCATTGTATAGGTTCCAGATTTAAAATTCTACTACTCAGAATTAAACTACACTGCAAAAGAATCACTGAATGAATATCTTCAATCTAAAGGTACATACTCCCCCTGTTTTTTTTTTTTTTTTTCATAAAGTAAAAATTATTTATACTTTTTGTTTGTGAAAGGATATTATGAGATATTATTTTAATTGGATACATTCAGTTGTCCAACTTTTTTATATCCAGCATTCAGCTCTGTGTTTTTACCTGCTAGAATATTAAAGCCCGTCGAAATCAAGCTTTATGTAAAATCAATAAAAAATATTAAGAAATGACATATAATATCATTTTAGATTAGAAAAAGGATTTGAAATGCTTAGTTGTATGAAAGTTTAATTAATGTTAAAAGATTTTTTTGTTAATAATCAAAAAGCAGTTATTTGAATGCTGGAACTTGTTGAAAACTAATGTGAAATTTGTATTGATTTAAACATTATTGAATTGAAATCTATTTAATTTAACATTTTATGAAAGGATATTAATTGTTTAGTTTAAAATTTGGTTTATAATTCTATGTTAATGCTTTACAATTTTTATGAGATACCTCTTATATTCTTTTAGGAGTAAAATGTTTTTGTTTTTTTTTACAAGATACAAATTTCTTTTGAAAATATTGTATTTTACATTTGCATTTTTTAAGTGTTCTATTCATATTCTGAAAAAAATCCTAGATCTTTTAATTGATTTTTAAATAAGGGCAGATAAGCAATCAATTTCATATAACTAAGTTATGTAACTCAGAAATAAGTTTAATTACCTTGAACTGCATACATTTAAAAAAAGCTTTTAAAACAAAATGCATTTACTTCAAATTCTCTTATTTGATTTTAGGAAAAAGCTCAAAAAAGATATGGGCTCAAATACATGATACAATAAGAAATGTCTATCTTCAGACAGAAGATAATTTGAAAAAGAGTGCAATGACTCTTGGAAGTTTAAGGTATTATGAATATAGATTAAAAAAAAAAAAAAAAAAACTTTTTTTAAAAAATTTATAATTTTTACTTGTTGTTGTTTTATTGCACATGTTTCTTTTCTAGGAATTTTTTTGAATTGGTACGATTTGACTTCATAATAGATGAAGACCTGAATGTATTTTTATTAGAGGTAATATCTCATTACTTTTTATTTATTTAGAGAATTTTTTAGTTCCCTTTCATATCCACATGTTGTTATGAGAATTTTAGTTTAAGAGTGCATCATCTGTGTATTTCAGTATCTTTTAAATGAATTTTTTCAAAATTATTTTTTGCTATAATTTTTGTTTTAAAATTACTGTTTTAAATAATTTCTGGAATAAAAGTTGTATTTCTACGAGAAAGAAATCATGTTTACATTAACAGTTGTTTGGTAATGGCCAAGAATTTTTTTTACTGGTGTAAATGTTTTTAAAAATACAAAAAAATTTAAATTATGCAAGATCATTATATTTTAGACAAATTTTAGAATAAGAATACTTTTTCTTATAATATTTCTTTCACACTTTGCATTTAATGCTAAAATAATTAATGCATCTTTATTTTTTTCTAATTTTTTTTACCTGAAGTAGTAGACTAGTTATTTAGATTGATAAGATTCTATTCTATCTTGAAAAATTATTACTATCTATTTTATCTTATTTTGCATAGCTTAATACTATCTTATCAAACTTATTGACCTTAATATTTTAAACAGTTGTTTGGCATGCATTTCATTCATACACTGTCAAAATTATCTCATTACTCTCATGCAGTCTTTATTTAGCAAACATTTAAACTTCAAATTGTTATACAATTCTAGTTTGTATTACGTTTAATTTCAAATATTTTCCAAAAGAAAATAATATTAAGATACCTGTGAGTATATGTAATAGCTCTGAAAAGCAAATCACTTTTTTTTTTAGGAATGTAACTAATTATTTTATTATAATATTCTAGTTTTAATTTTAAATGTTTTAATATTCCTGATAAAATGTTCCATAAAAAACTATTTTTTATCTTTTCAAATAGACATTTCAATTTGTAGGTAGTCATTAAAAAAGTGCATGTTTTACATGTAAGGAAGTCAGATCTTTAAGCTTAAAATCTTAATCTTAATAAATAGATGTGGATTTCAATGTCATGGCAATGAAACAGGCATAGGTGCTTCTTATGCATAAATAATATTAATAAATTAAAAATGTATATGCAGCAATAAAATTTCTGTAAAGTCATTTTGCACTGTACTTTTTTCATCTCTTTTTGTTGTTGTTGTTGCTGTGTTTCACTTAAAATTATAGAGTTATTATAAATAAGTATTTAAAATGCTTTGTGTCTATTGTCTTAATTTTTTTTAATAATTTTTTCTATGCAGGTTAACATGTCTCCTAATCTTTCCCCTGCCCATTTTCCTCAAAATAAGTTACTTTATGAACCAATTGTATTTAATACTTTAAGCATTGTTGGCTTAATTCGGAAATTTCCAGATTCTTTTACTTATAGGTAGGTACTGAAGTTTCATTACGTTAGCTTAGCTTAGTTTTAAAGTATTTAAATTGAACTGAAGCAAATTATTTAGAAAAATATTGAATTCTTGAAAATATTGTTTAAAGAAAGTTAATATATTATGCCTGATCAATATAGAATATTTTATATTTATTTTATTATGGCTGTAGGTTTACTTGGAATACATATAAGAAGTCAATATATTCTTTTCAGTATAATACTTCTAAGATTTAAATGTTTTATGCAGAAGCACTACTTATAATTGTCATTTTATGGCAGAATTTTTATTATCGATATTGGTGAGACATGCAATTAGATTCATACTTTGAATGCTAATTATTACTAATAGAAATTGACAAAAACCGTATTTCAATGTTAAAAGAATATGAAAACCAAGACAGTGAAAACAAACAAAATTTCCTAAAATTTTATGGGTTGCAAATGTAAAATGTTACATTTTCTCATTATGAAAAATCAAAATTTTGTATTATTGCCCATGCAAAGTATGTGATATGCCATGCCATGGATTCATTATATTAATTCAAAATCAAATTACTTTCTTTATTACATTTATAATAACAATTGACAAAAAAAATTGTTGTGCAGATTTTTTATAAAAATATTCAAACTTGATTTTCTTTTAATCTGAAAATATACACAGTTGTTTAAAACAGAATAATAAATTTAAGGATGCCACCTAATTTAGGATTACATAATGGTCTGGTTTTTATATATTGCTTTGTGTAATTTCTTATTCTTACTAATATATAATATAATTTAAACCTTTCTATTGTAATCAAGATTTTGCATTTAAAATTGATAAATGTCTCATAATATAAATTTCTTATGGATTTAAAATAATTTTTGCTTTCTTTTCTTTATGTTTTTGAATTAGATTTATTACCTAAGATTTTGCATGGATTGGTTTTGGGAAAAATCGTGCGTCATTATGAAAAACTTTTTTGCATGTGATTGATTCTTTTGGGAAAAACCTGACTACTAGGAGGTGATGGTTGTTATTCTTATTTGAGGAGTTTTAATTTTTTTATGTGTTAAAAATGAGTATTGAATAAATTTCATATATTTTGTTTTTAAATAGAGGTGAAGCTGAAGTTTCAGAAAAAGATATTCAAGTATTTGCTGAACAATGTGCAACTGAAACATGTCGATTTTCCTGCAAAAGCCTAGTAAGGTTTTCTTTCAAAATATTTTAAACTTATTTTGTAATCCACTTATTCCTTTTATTTTTTTGTGTGCTTTTTAGCTTCATAAATTTTATAAGGCATTGATTTAAACTGCTGAATAATTATCAGCATAATATTTTAGGATTTTTTTTTCTTTTAAATATTTGTGTGATATTTTGGGCAGAACAGATTTTTAAGTATATCAAAAAAAAAAAAAAAAAAAACTATAACTCTTAGTTTATGGATCACTAGTTAATATCAAATAATTTTATTATTTACCTATGCCTTGGTTGAATATTAAATGGAAATATATTTTAAATCAAAAATAAATGTATAAAAAACATTCTCTAATTAATTAATTTGCAATAATGATTTTTAAAAAATATTTTACAAAAAACTTCTACAATTTAGTTATTTTTATATTATAGAAATCATAATTGTGTGAAATAAATCTATGTGGAATGAATGTACAGAATTTGGAAATCATCAATTATGAATATGATGCTGTTGCGAAGAAAAATATATTATAAAGATTTGTAATTTCATGCAGAAAAAAATGATTTTTTATGCCTTTAATATCGATTGATTAGCCATTCAAAATGTATAAATATTAATAATTGTAAGGGAAACCTATTAAATTTATTCTAAGAATTAAAAAATAAAACAAATTCATTTTTATTTATTATTATTTTCCAGAAGTGTCAGGCTTGTAATCAGTGTATGAATAAAGAAATGAAAGACATTGCCAAGCAAACTTACCTTGAATTTATGAATAGAGGAAAGTACAGAAGAATAATTCCTACTCCTACAGTATGTTTTTTTTTCTCCTCATTTTTTTTTTTTTGAGTTACTATTTTCTCAAATGTAAACAAAAAATTGGCATTAATTATAACAAAAATACTATTTAAATGAAGGAATTTCTGAAAGGATCAAATTATATATGGATTTATAAATCGACACTTTCTGAACTTACAAAAGGAAATATTTGTATTTCCTATATTATTAATGCTTTCTATTATAATTCTATTATAAATTTCAAATTAAAAATATTGAAAAAATCTCATAGCTTTAATAATTAAAAAAATTATTACAGCTATGTTAGTTACAATTTTTTGGAAAATTTTAAATACAACACACAAATATATGTGGTTTGGTCAACTGTATTCTTTTTTCAACCATACCAGGTTTCACAAATTTTAAAAATTACAAATGAGAAAAATTTTCCATTTTTTTTCCTTCAAATTATTAAAGCTAGTAAATATTCCTTCAAATCATTTAATTCCTAACCTGAATTAACTTTATTTAAACAATCCAAAAATCAATGCAACTACATAATTCTTTTTTTTTTCAAATCATATAAAAAAATATTCGTAACGAACTTACATGTGATATAAATAATTATTTAAGAATATATAGGAATTAGTCTAATAATAATTTAAAAGAAATTTAATTAACTAATTCTAAAAAAATTACATTCTTTATTTAAACATGAGTTCCTCGCATGCAAGCAAGGGCACCGCACAGAGACTGAAGAAAAACTCTCAAAATACTTCATATTCAATATTCAAAATTATATATAATTGTTTATTTATATTAAAAATTTTAAATGCATTCATATATATATATATATATATATATATATTTACAGGTACAAGAGAAGACCTCATATAACAGTGTTGAGCTTTCCCCTACGAATGCTTTTATGGATTTATGGTTTAAAGGAAAATGCCATCAGGATCCATCTTGGTGTTTCTGAAATCTGTGATATCTCATTAATTGTCAGCAAAGCTTGCATTTATTTTAATTTGAAGATAAATTTTTGTCATCAGTTTTCAAAATTACAATATTTATTTTAAATATTCTTCTCTGTGAAATATTTTTTTCAAAGTTTACTATGTTCTGTTGATAAAATAGCTTGTAATATTTAAATTTGCTTTATTTAACTGATTAATCTCATATTAATAATTTAAATTATCAGAGTTCATTTTTTTAAATATAAATTAATTCAATGTTTTTGTATTTTATTATTTCAGCAACAATGCTGATTTAAATTTTAGACATTTAATTATGTTAAAAAGTTTTAAATTAATATTTTTTAACAACTTTTCTATTCCAATCACACTGTAGAAATCATTGTGCCATGATAATGGTTAAATAATTTGTTAACTTTCTAGTTGCTCAAAGTATTGAAAGAAAGTGTTTTGTTATAAAAAGTATGTTTAATTATTTTTGATGTTTTAAAGTTATGTTTATTTTTATGTTTAGTTAATTTTAGTTGTTTACCCTTTATTTCTTTTGTGTTTGTTATAGGCTATTAAAGTGTTATTTGCTTTTGTTAAATTATTTGCCATATTACATTAACAGTAACAAATTATATATAAATATAGTTTGATAGGAAATGGTAGTTTTATATGTAAAGTATAATTCAATATGTTTAAAATATAAGCTTAAAATAAAAGTTGCTTTCATAAAGATGTGCTTCTTCATCTCAATAATAAACATTTTTATTGTATCCTTTTTGTTTTTAATATACTATCTGATATTTAAAATGGTTATACAAAGATAATTTATTGGAAATGTATAACAAATAATAAACTATTTTTTAAATAAATCTTTTAATTTTGTATGATTATTTCATTATTTGTATCTATTTTTAAATATTTTTAGAGTTGATTCTATTAGGCACAGTTCTAACATACACACTAAAAATTCTATATATATATATATATTTAAATTCATAATTGTACTTTACAGAACATTCTTAAATTAACCAAAGATATAAAAATGCTATACACAGTAATGAAAATTATAAACAACTTTTCTTTTTAACAATATTTGAATGATAAATAAGTAATTAGAATTTTATGGTTCTGTTGTCAAAAATGCTCAATTTTTTTTTTTTTCTAAATTTTGTAATTAAAAATTTAAATTATTCATACTCTATAAAAGATTATTTTTAAAATTATGGATTATCATCATAATTTTATAAGAGCATTTGATATTTAAAGATATAAATTTTTAAAAATAACTTGAAAAGTAATAAAATTACATTTATATTGTATTATCTAATTAATATCTACCATGTGGACAACCACATAGTTTCACAATTTTATCTTATGATGACATCAAATGTATTTAAAAATATTTCAAATTATGCAAAACTATATTTTTTATGTTAATATATTTAATTGTCAATTCTGGATATTCAATTTACTGAAATAAAAGAATTTTTAATTCTGTATTAAAATGTGAAGAATTATCTTATGCAGGATCTTAATGCAACCTGTTCTATATACTTCCATCTTTTAATATATTATCCTTGCATCAGGCAAGATTTTTCTTTTCTATAGAAAATATATGAGATAAAAAAAAACTTTTCTTGCAGACAATGACAGATTATTCTCAAATTAAGATAACATATAATTTAGTATGTTCCCAAATCATCTGTTAACAAAATAAAAGTTTGAATAAAAATGGGATTTCAAAATGAAAGGAAAACTGTAGCAGGGAAAGAATAACAATGCCTCATTCTGACAAATAATCAAGAATATTTGTTTGGATAATTGAAAGAAAAAGTACTGTATGGCTAGCTAAATGACTCAAGATTTTGGAATTTAATAATTGAAAAAGGACCATCCACAGATTGCTATCAGAAGAAAAGTCGTCTTTCTTCTCTATATAAATTATAAAAAATGACTTTTCTAACTCAATGAAGAAACTATGTTTTACAAAGGTTGAAAGCATCATTACATGATATTTGAGGGTAGGGATAAAGTAAGTTATATAGTTTATTGGTGCTGTTATTTATTACTAGCCGCCTTTGGCTACCAGCTGATTCGCCCTGAGTAATGTGTTCTAAATTTTTTTTGGTGATGCCAAAATATTAAATATTTTTTTAAAGAAAGGGGAAAAAATTATTCAATAAGTGATTTAAATGTTGCGAACGATTATAGAAACCTTGGCTTTGCATTCATTTTTTAGAAACTATCACATTTTATAATGCGAAAAAAATTATTAAATTAATGATACAGATATTGCAAAGGATTATAGAAATATGCCATTAAGTGGGGATTTCAATGCATATCCTGTCTAAATTCAATCAGGTTTACCATAAATAAAGAAGATTTATTGAATTGATGATTTAGATATTGCAAGCGATTATAGAAACCTTTGCTTTGCATTTTTTTTTTTTTTTTAGAAAGTATCACTTTTTATATTTCTTTTATTTTACCCAATCACATGCTAAAAGTTGCATTTCTTTAGATTTATTTGTGACTAGCCGCCTTTGGCGACCAGCTGGTTCGCCATGAGTAATGCGTTCTAAAATTTTCAATTAAATCACATATTCATTAGCCAAAATTTAAGAAATAGTTAAAGTTAAAAGATTCAGTTATTAGTAGTTAAAAGAGTCGGTAACTTTATTCGAAAAAACTTTTTGAGTTTAATGCTCTAACAATTTATCGATTATGCTTCCAAAATTTTAAAAATGTTTTTTTCGGTGATGTTAATAAAATGTTAAATATGTTTTTTAAAGAAAGCGAAAAAGGGGAAAAATTATTGAATTAATGATACAGATATTACAAACGATTATAGAAATATGCTATTAAGTCGGGATTTCAATGCATATCCTGTCTAAATTCAACCAGGTTTACTGTAAATAAAGATAATTTATGGAATTAATTATATATCTATTGCAAACGATCATAGAATCCATTGCCTTGCATTTATTTTTTTAGAAGATATCTCATTTTATATTTATGTTATTTTATCCAGTCACATGCTGAAAGTTGTATTTCTTTAGATTTGATTTGCGATGATAGTTTTTTTTTATTTGAACTTCCGGCATTGTTTTATTTTATTTTATCCAGTCACGTGCTCAAAAAAACATGGTTAAAATATTTCTTTAAAAATTCGTTAAAAATAGAAGCTTGAGTTATACATTAAAACTCTGATATCACAAGTTCATCTCTTTTTAATTAAAAGCTAAATATTCTTCATTTTTTAAAGCATTTATAGACTCGTGCTACATACTATGCAGCTATTTACTTCATTTAGACTTTTTTATAGATGTATTTCTATTATTAAACAAAGCTGATTTATTTAATTAATAATATTGTAAAAGTCACAAAAAATTCTTTGCATTTTCTTTTTTTAAAAAAGAAAAAAACATATTTCATATTTATTTCATTTCATGCAGACACGTGCTGAAAATTGCATTTTTAAATTTTTAATTTGCAATAATTATTTATTTTTTTAATTTGAGTTTTTATCTATCTGATGGCAACCTATTGATAAAAGATAATTTTCCCCTTCCACTCGTAACGTGCTCCTGCAGATTAAATTTTATTGTTTTGTCCGAAATATATTGTTGAAAAATATAGTTGAAATGCTTCTTTAAAAATTCATTGCAAATAGAAGCTTAAGTTAAATGTTAAAATACTGATACTATTAGAAAGCTAATTTTTTTATCTTTAAATTGATGTTAAAATCATGTTTATCCGATAATATTTTCGGAAGTTATAGCGGAAAAACGTCGAAATTTCGCTTAAATGTTAATTAATTCAAATTCTAATTAAAAATTCGAAAAAAGGGCTCCGAGGTGCACATTCCCGACCTCCAAGGTATACATGTACCAAATTTGGTAGCTGTAGGTCCAACGGTCTGGCCTGTAGAGCGCCAACACACACACACACACACACATTGAGCTTTATTATAAGTATAGATGATAGGTTTTTTTTTTCTTTGAACTTCCAGCATTGTTTTCTTTTATTTTATCCAGTCACATGCTCAAAAAAAAACATGGTTAAAATATTTCTTTAAAAATTCGTTAAAAATAGTAGCTTAAGTTATACATTAAAACACTGATATCATTAGAAAGCTAATTTTTTAATCTTTAAATTGATGTAAAAATCATGTTTGTGCGATAATATTTTCGGAAACTACAGCGGAAAAACGTTGAAATTTCGCTTAAATATTAATTAATTCAAATTCTAATTCAAAATTCGAAAAAAGGGCTCCGAGGTGCACATTCCCGACCTCCAAGGTATATATGTACCGAATTCGGTAACTGTAGGTCCAACGGTCTGACCTGTAGAGCGCCAACACACACACATTGAGCTTTATTATAAGCATAGATTTTGTTAATAATTTTACTTTAAAAATTTCAGTTTGTTTTTCACATCAGGCAGTGTTTGAAAAGGGCTTTGTTTAGTGATATCCTTATTCATTTTCAGATTGTTTACAAAAATAAATTTAACATGTTTTACATAAGTATCACTGGTGACTGATAGGCTTGTATAAATTACATTGCAAGAAATTCAGCTATCATTTAAAAATGGCAGTAACCATATTAAAATAATTTCAAAACAGTGTTATTTCGATACTTAAAAGTATAATTCATATACAAGAAATAGCAGATTAAGAAATTTTTAAGTTCGTAGCAACCAACACTGGAATAGCAGCAAATAGTTAAGGCTATTACAACTAAAGTTTTATAATATGACTTAAACTTATTTATCTTAAAATATCAATACCATTAAAGTGAGAAAGATAAATAATGAGACCAAGGAATAAGTTTCAAAATTATTTATTTTATAACAAAAATATATATTTACAATAAATACTGATTACAGAAACACATATAAATGAAATGAAAGGATATTCGTAAATTACAACAATAGGTTAGATGATATTAAGTGCAAGCACTGCAGCATCATAATCAGTTCACAGAATTATCGGTACAATTCTTTCATTATTTTTTGGAGGTTCGATGGCTTTCTTGGGTGCATCGATTGTCAGCTCTAAAGTATGGTTTAAGGCCTTATCACACGGCAAGATATCTTCGGCACTTTCCGTCAGCAAACGACAATGAAAGTGACGTCACTTCAAAGTTTCACATGATTGGTTGAATTTCGTTTGTGGACAATATTTCCGACGACATTTTCGAGCTTGTTAGAAAAAGTTGTCGATTATGAAACTTGCTTGACCGGTTTTTGAGGTAGAAATGGAAAAGTGCTGACGAAATTGCGCCGTGTGATAAGGCCTTTAGAGATGATTTCACCGTCGGTGGATCCGTACCTTCCGGCAGCATATAACGGCGAGTGAACTCTCTAGATATGAATCCATTCTCGTCGCTTCTTTCTTTGTGTTTTCCATGAATGACGATGTAGGTGTCAACAGTTTTTACATCAATCTTACATCATCAATCTAGGTTTAAACTGACTGACATTTAGCATCACTTTGAACTTGTCACTTTCGTTCTTCACCTTGGACGTAACAGGAAGTCACTGTACATTGTTGGTAGTAACAGATCTCTGTCAAGAAGTCCCATGCCGAAGTGCTGGTCCAAAATTCTGAATGGGTAATCCCATGCATCCCACCAGTTTCGAGTTAACAATGGAAACAGCGACATTTTCACAAAACGAAAGTAGCAAATTTACACAGCAAAACTCGGAAACAACAGAAACAATTCACGTACAGAGAAGGAAAGTTCACAATTCACTTGCCAATTACAAATGCTGATTTAGAACGAATCGAACTCCTGAGAAACTCCAAATATGAGTTGGATTGACGAGGCGCCTAGCCCCGGCAGGGTCTTATCTCCGGTAATGGTGGGATGGAGGAGGCCTAGCGGTCAATATGTTGCCGTGATCGTCTTTGTATGGACTTACTGAAATTAGATTTATTCTTGAGTGTTAGAGCTTTGCACTTTTACCCAGTATCATGTGACAGTGGAACCTGATTTGGGGATCCTGAAAAATAGGCTTTTTTGGACAATTTATATTTGGCCATTGAACAGTGTGACTTGTTTTATGTAATTTTAGTCAGATGAGTTTGATGGTAGGTGGTAACATGGATGAAAGTGGAGGTAGGGCGCTGTGGGAATGGTACTTAGTCGGGTTTTTATACTATTTGTGAGCTTTTCGAGGGGGCATGTGTCAGTCAGGACTCTTTTCTATTGGCTGCTAGCAGGGAGAGGCTGTGGGAGTATAATGACCAGGACGACTTGATTTTTTCCTGAGTACTATAGTTTATAGAGCAATTACGAGTTTTTAAGGCTATTAAGTAAAGTTAACTGGGCTTCTGATTGGAGTTGTACAGAAGTGCATTACGTGGTATTCTGGTTTTGACATCAGGGGTGTATTTAGGGATATTGGCTATTGTGATATTATTTATTGTTTCTAGGTTATTAAAGAATTTAGTTGCGAGTTTAGCTATGATTTTTTTTAAAAGGTGGATAGTCTAGGCATTTATACATATTGGTATTTGCCATATAATAGTACATATTGCAAAACTGGCGTATTAAATTATTTTGTTATTTCTAGTAATCTCAAGTTGGTCTTGGCAGCATATCCTCTGACAGGGCATGCATAGGTTTGTACTGGACGTAAATAGACGGTGTAAATAAATATTTTACTATTCCTGCTCATTTTAGAGTTTTGGGAGATTAAGGGGAAGTCAAAGTCCTGAGTAACTTCCGCCACTGCTCCTAGCAAAAAACTCTAGACGTTTCTCCAAAATCTGCTCGATTGTCATGGCAATGGCGAATTTGGCGAGTGTTTTCCGTGTGTGGTGATTTATCGCCTCATGTTGATCAACAATAGATTGAACGGGAATTTTCTCCAAGTTTCAATATTATTATTTCTGTTATTATTTTGGAGATAAATAGAAATTGCTAGATGTATTTGGCTCTTAATTATGGGGATGTTATCTTATTAGAAATTTTTATAAATTGAATGCTTTTGTAACATGTTTTTATTTATTTTCAGTTTGAAATTGGATAAAAAAAAATTTTTTAATAAATATTTGAGCAATATCGAAAATTAAGAGAAAAGTAAAATTGCTTTTAGTCGCCAGCATATCTCTTGGTAACTTTATAAACTGAAACATTTTTTTAAAGTTGAAATTTCGTACTTATCACGCGTCAAATATTTAGCTTGTCTTTGCTTACATCTTGGAAATCAAAGCATAAATTATTATAATTAATGACGCACGATATTTATTATAAATGTATAATTACTTGCATTGCAAGTAGTCTCATTCCTACTAAATTTCAGAATATTTCTTTTGTTCATTAAGGATTACAATATTAATGTTTCATGCAATATTTACTTGTTAAATTAGACATTTAAGTGTAAAAACACTCATTATACCTAAAAACATGTTCTGTATTATTAATTAATCCAGAGTGAATTTACAAGTAACATTACTATGATTTTTTAAAAATTGAATGTAATCTTGAATGTAATTTTTTAAAAATTTGTACTAGCCATTTTTCATCTTATGATGAAAATTAAAACCACGGAATCAATTTTAAAGTAATAATAAATTTACAGATTTTGTTAGCATCAGGGTCATTAATTAATTTAGATATTATAACGGAAATAAAAAAAGGATAATTGCCTTTTTATATTATTAATTTCCTTTTCAGTATAAGTTATTGTAATTTCCAATTAATGCAAAAAATATTAATGGAAACAATTACTCATGGAAAGTTAATAAATTACTGATAAATAAATCTATTTAAATTATCAAATTAAGCATATAGCCTTTTTACATGTATTTGTACGTCACCAGGGACAAGCACCTAACGATTCGCTACATGGTGTTGGTTGGTATTTGATTGCGGTTTGAAGTATTTTCAATGCACATTGCACTCTGACCTTAAGATTTCATTTTATTTATAAGGACCACATACGGAAATAAAACACCAAGTGTAATTTAAAATAGTTGTTAAATTTTTTTCTGCTTTCAAGTTTGCCTTTTTTTCCCCTTTCGTAAATGATTGAAATATTTTATACATTCAGTACAGATTAAATTGAGGGGCCTGCTCGAATACTCTAATAAATACTTTGTCTCTTTAAGCCATTTATACCGTTACAAACGTGTACTTTTGCTTTCCCGCTCTGATTCTGTCATCGTAAGGAAGGCAGATTAACAGTAATATGTATTGGATAGTGAATGAATGTGACGTCAGAGGTCCCAAGGCTTGACGAATTTGGCGACAAAATGGAAAATACCCGAAACATCGAGAATTTTCCCGATCCATTCACTAGGAGCCGAGATACATCTAGAATACTCCTGATGGGTCCAGAAGATGTTAGCCCCGCCTCCCACAGGTATATATAAGGGCCAGCCATCTGAAAGCGAGAAGCAGCACAGTTGAATCAATCGAGGAAAGGACCAGACCTAGTAGAGGTTTTGAACTGAGGAGCCTTGAACGGTGGACTGCTATGTGGCATATTCTGACGAAGCCTGTGTCGTATGTCGTAGCCCGTTGTGTCGTCGTTGGGAACGGAGCTGTCCTGAACCACGACCCCCGATAACAAGGCCAGAATACATACGTCATAGAAATTGATGACGTCGTTGCGAGAGGTTACAGGTTGTGGGAGTAATTTTGGAGGCCGAGGGAAGAATTTCACCCTCTTCAAGTTTCACTGATAAGAAACGAACTCTTCCCCACCCACGCCATTTTTTAGCCAGTGGTCCTTCTGTGTTTGCGTAAACAAGAAGCGCTTTTTCTAATTTGCAAGAAAAATTGGATATACTAAAAATCATTTGCATTTGGATTTACTAAATATCAGGAACGGAAATGCCTCTGATCTGTTGTGTTCCAAACTGTAAAGGAAATTACAGGAATGGCCCAAGAGTAAGTGTTTTTGCCTTTCCTAAAAATGAAGAGCTTAAAAAGAAATGGTTAAATACCATACATCGTGAAGGATTTTATCCATCTCCGCATAGCAGGGTAAGCTCATTTAATTGTTTTAAAGTAATGTCAAATATTTCTAAATGAAAAGTCATTTATTTCCGCTTTAGAAACTTAATAGTTCAGTAATATATATTATTCGTGATTTTAATCAAGTGCATTACAAAAAAATTATTTCATAAAATGCTGTAATGTAGGAAATATTACTGTCAACAATAATTAAAATAATTTCCACAATTATGTTTTCATGCTTTGTTTACTATTGCATGTATAACAGCTTTTTCATATTTAAATTTTATTATATAACAGCGATAAATACCTGATAGTAAACAAATTAAAAATTGTCCGTACTTATTATTATATATAGTTTTATGTTGTATATTTGTTACTGTATTTAAATTAAACTTTAAAGAAGTCAATATTTACGAATTATTTCATTTACTGTAGGTCTGTGAATTACATTTTAAAAGAAATGATATTGAAAGAGAAACTAGTCTATTTGATTAGTCAGGAAGATTATTAAGTGCCCCTCTTAAATATCCGAGATTAGTCACTGGAGCAATTCCATCTCAGATGCCAAATTGGGCCTCTTACATGTCATCTTCAACATTTCAAAGGGAAAATCCCGAAATAAAAAAGATGAAATTAGAGCAACAATATATAGAGAAAGCTCTCCAGGAAAGTATAACAGAAAAAAAGAAATACGATGAAACAAGAGAATTTAAAAATTTGGAAGAATTAAAACAGCGCATTTCATTAGTAAATTTGAAAAATTTCTGGAATGTCATTCATAAAGAAAACAAAATTTTATTTGTAAATATTGAATTAAGTTTTGGTCCTGAAATTGCATTGTCTGTTGTAATAAATGATGTATTAGAGGTTTCAGCTTTTGTTGGAAAAACAAGCCTGTCAAGTATTCCAAATATTTCTTCCCTACCAATAAAAATCCATAACATTAACAATTTAAATGAAATATTAGAGCATCTGCCAGAAATGAAGAAAAATAGCTCATTGCTGAATTCGGATATTATTTCCCAAATTCATGGTTTCATGGATAATTTAAATATAACCCAAAAAATTTTAACCAACGTTATAACATTTATGAAAGAGCAATCTGCCTAGCTTATTCAAAATGAGCATAGTAAAAGGCACTCTACTGAAATGATGATATTCTGCTCATTATTTTATTCAATGGCGCCACATGCATATAAATTTGTCAGAAAGTCCGGTTATATTTTGTTACCACATCCTGTGACTTTGAGAAATATATGCATACCTATCAACACTTGCCCTCAGTCAGAGCAGAATGAATTGCATTTTTAAGATACATTAAGCAGAAATTACAATTCATAGTATCTTCAGATAAAAACGTGATTCGTCAAATAGATGAAATGCACATCAAACCCTACTTTGATTACAAAGGGGGAAATATATCAGGTTTAAGTTACAATTCAGAAAATGCCGCCTCAAGTGTTATGACTTTCATGATAAATAGTATTTCATCGTCATATAAAGATGTTGTTCACATTCTTCCTGTAAACAAAATAGCAGCAGACGTTCTACATACATTCATTAAAAAAATTGAACATTCATTAAAGAAACTGAAATTTATTGAAGAACTGTATGTTTATATAAATAGGATCGAATCTGAAAATAAGGACGAAAAGGGCTATAGCAATTATGAGCAAATAAATTTAAGTGATCCAGATTTATGTTTCAGTATTATAACTGACAAGTTTAGAATAATTTAAAAACGGACTTGCACAACAAAAAGAAATTTTGGCTAAGAGAGCTGAAGGTAGATCATTTTCCACTTTTCCACTTCTTATACTTAAAAAAAAAGCCAAATAGAGAAAACTAGTTAATTTTTTTGTAGCAGGTTAATTTATTTGAAAACGAAGACTCCACAATTTTTGTTCGAAAATAAAAAGAGAGAGATGGAGGGAAAAAGAGGACAGTTACAAAATTTATAGATGGCTATAATAGCTGGAGAGAGCTGTCAACTGTAATTCAAAATCATGAACGTTTTATTTGTCACTTTAATTCCTTTATTGGTTGGAAAAATTACTAAATAAACTTTTTCTTATTTTACTGTAGATGAAAACCAAATAAATATATATGAATAAAAAATGGAACGGCTTAAATTACTGCTTCAAAGAAAATTGGAATTGGGCATCATTTAGCACTGTGATCAAAGGAACAAAATATTCCTGTGTTATTGAAATGAAATCCTTTGCAAAATTAAAATATATGAAATCATCCACTTACAGCTGTATCCATATGGATTATAATCTTGATTTTTTTTTTTTCATTAAGAACAAACGCACTTCAACAATTATTAGGTTTGAAAACATTGAAGAGAAAAAATTAAATATAAATTAGATGTTTATAGGGTTTATTAAAGTAATCAATCTGACTGGAGAAAGACTAGCAAAAACTCTTTTGAAAAGATTAAGTGAACTGCATTTAAATATTAGGAATTATAGAGAATAAGCGTAAGGAACTCGATGGGAAAGTACTAAATTTTACAATTTAGAAAAGATGCCCTAAATCCACAAACAATTTATATGTCTTGCACATCATACATTTTTAAAATTTATTAGTTTGTGATACCATTTCCAGCAGTATATATTGCAAAAAAATGAATATTGCAACTTTTATGCGCTTTTCTATACTTTTTGGGAAACTAAAATGGATTCAGTTAAAGCTATGTATATACAGTTTTTGAAAAAATTTGAGTATACATTTGTTTATTATTATCATATCCTAGAACGATTTACTGAAGCAAATAGAGATAATACAGCAGTATCCAAAGGTAAAACATTGGATTTTATAAAAGAAATGCTATTTATTTTATACTTAATAGCATAGTTTTTAATATTGCCCAAAATTAACACTAGCAATGAACTATTTCAAGTAAAAACAGTTGATTTTGATTCAATATTTTAGATTGATAAGTAAAATTAAAATTGAAGTTCAAAATTTCAGTAGAAAGTTCAATGCATTTTTATACGAAGCAAAACTGATAGGATGCCATTTCAATATATCAGAAGATTTAAAAAAAAAAAAAAAAAGAATTCGAAAAAAAAGATTATATTCCGAAATAACAGAAGATGAAGTAAAGAAATTTAGGTTTTAAAATAGCAGAGTAATTGATACTGCCATTGTAAAGATAGAAAATAGAATTACAAATATGTCAACTTAATTAAAAAAATCAGCAAATTAAATTTAGAACATTAAAAGTAAGGAAGAATTGTTGTTGGGCGAAGTGGGAAGAAGCTTAAAAGCATTTTAAGTACTAATAATAAAAAAAAAATCAGCAAAAATGTAAATTTTCTGAAGTAATTAAAGGCAATTACATATAGACAAGCAATAGAACTATAATATGTTTATACTTTATTTTTTGCTTTACAAAACACTTGGGGTTCCAAATGGTTTCTTGCACTCTGGCTAATTTATTGAAAAGAACGGCTCTGGTTAAAATTGAAATTTTATACCATAGGTAAAGATGTATATTTGAAATGTACTAGTGAAAAATATTTCGCAGTAATTATAATTTATTGAAAAAATGGCTCAGATTATAATTGAAATTTTGTACCATAGTTGAAGAAGTATATTTGAAATGTCCTAATCAAAAATATTTCGCAGCAGATAAAATGTTTAGTGAACGCAGAAGGATGACGGCTGCATTTCAGAGCAGAAATCAGAAAATGTGTATAGATTGGAAATTTGGTCTGAAGTCAATGCATGATTGAATGATGAAATGAAAAGCTCATCTAAAATAGGAAAGGAAAGGAAACTTGATGAATTTAGTAGTGATAAATATATAGTTAAATAAGAAAGTTCCACTAATGTTTCAAAGTTTTGTTTTATGTTTTTTGAAGTGTGAATAGAATGGAATAATATTTTGTAAAATATTGCTTTCCAGGATTCGACGTGCAGCAAATAGTACTAAAACCATTTTTCTGTAGAATTGTCTTGAAATTTATCAATAATATTTTTCTCTTATTAGTTTTTTTGCAAAATAAATAGTTTTAAATCTAGGAGAGATACTCCTACTGGGAAACCTGTCCTGCACTTAATGCAAAAAAGGTAATGCATACCAGGCGCCGTACCTCCATGGTGATATGGAAAGCGGTTGCAATTTAATTTTTAATGGGTTCGACAATATATGTGTATTAATTTGCATTGTATGGATGTTAAAGAAACGATATGAACAAGGGAAAATAATTCCATCTGCCTGTCTGGCGCGCAGAGACTCAACGTTGGGAGAATGAAGTGTCACCGCACCGAAGTCACCGTCACCGAAGAACGTGTGACGTCACGAAACACCGCAGGGGCCTTGTTATCGGGGGTCGTGCCTGAACTGAGGAGTAGTCCCGTTGTGCGAAGTAATGAGTCGGCAGCGAAAGCAAGAAGAGACAGAGGAGTAGTTTCAGCGGTAGTAGGACAAATGCGTACTACCACTTTCGTACAGGTCATAAAAGGCCAATAAATCACTCTAAGCCCATTGAAAAAAAGGGGGTAGGGAGAAATTAGTCTAAGTTTGCTAAAAAGATGTTATCTGTTGGCAAGAGTATTTGGCGGGCAAGGGTATTGGCGTTTTAACTGAGTCTTGATGCGTAAACATAAGAATTTTTTTTTGTCTCTATGTGTACGAGATATGCTGACTCTATACACACCATGCCGTTTATCTATGAAATTTGGCAAATATTTACTTTAAAGTGTAGAAAAGTGATTTTTTTTTTAATTTAATTCATCAAAAAACAAAAGAAATATTGACTATTTTCGTTATAACTTTCTAAAAATTTACAGTAAAAATGGGGCAAGTGCAGAGCACACTGAAGGTAAAAAAAAACAGCGTAAAAGTGATGAATACTAACTGGACGACAAAGGCGGTAAATTTAAAGTATACGACTAAATACATCAAGAACGCTTGCATTATTATGCTTAAATTCTCTGAATTGTTCATTCACAGTATAAGTATGCTAAATATAGTTCTCAAATAAAAATCAATAATTAAAAAAAATGTAAAATAGAGATTCCATTCTAAAAAATTACACCTAAGCATCACAAATGATTCTAATTGTTTTAAGAGAAGTTGATCATTTCAAAGTACATTTCAAATGATTAATAGCGCATAAGTCAATAAGATAATTTAACAATTGATAAATTTCCTACTATTTGAAATTAAATGTAGGAAATATGTTCAAAGTCTTTGAACTTCTGGGAATCAAATACATAATTCATATATAAATGAAATAAATAACTTAATAAACCTGATATAGCTATAAAAATACATCTTATCTTATATTTAAAAATCTAATATTCTCCTTTATATGAAAATATTATCTTTATATATGAAAATATAAACGGAAGATCTTGACTATAAAATATACATGCTTATCCAAAATCTGTATTCTTTTTGCAGAATAAAAATACGCAACTTAAAAACTGATAAATCAATAAAATTAATGATTTTTATTTAAATTTTAAGATAATTTACATTAGAGATAACATATTTTTTGTGTTAATATTTTCAAACACACTGAATTGCATGTTTTTTTTCTCCCAAATATACTTGTGTTGAATTTAGTATCTCTACGCACAATGGTCTATGTTTTAAATAGACTGATAGACGCATTATATCCATTCACTTTTATTCTTGGAAGAAAATCCTATTTTATGAATTTAAATTTTTAGATTAAAGTCTGAATATTCTTCACTTTAATGTTTAAATAATTTTAAGCGAAAAATTCCGAGATATCTGTCAAATTTAAAGCATATGCTACCGTGTTAAAAATCCATTTTTTCCATTCCTCCCCCTTTGTATATCTTTGCGTATGTTATCTGGTAGTTCGTTATTTGTTCCTAAAACAGTCTTTCTTTTATTTTATGAATTACAATTAAAATTCAGGATATTTTTGTAGAACCTTACAACTGAAAATGGAATAATAATATGTAAGAAAGCGTTTTTTAAAAACTATTTTTTAAGCTTATCCCACATTTACTATTTATTTGATTTTTATACTGTTGCAATAGATTAAATATCATTTTTAATCATTCTCAGTGTGATTTGTTTTATCTTTTTTGACATTGTTACAAATTGAGGTAATTTTGAAACGCTGTATTCTCTCTTTTTTCTCATTGATGCTGTAAATTTTGAAAGTGAAATGCATAAGGAGCTTATAAAGAATACTTATGATAAATATTAATTGCAAAATGCATAAGCAGGTAAGTTAACATAATATTCTAGCTGAATGAAGAAATTTAAATATAACGAGTCTCAGTAAATGACAAATCTTAACAAAAAGTAACTAAGAAAAATTCTTCTCAAACTAAAAATTAAATAAGAAATTGAATTAATTTAGGGGAAATGAAATAATAGTCGACCAAATTGGGGAATACTGGAGAAAAATCCTTATTCTGCAGTGTAAATTAAAAACTTAAAATCTATTTTGTTGAATTGCGGTTTTTTTTCCATAAATTTTTATTTTTCAAATAGATAATTAAAATTCAATCTAGAACCTCAATTTATCTCATATTTCATTCCTAGAACTGCTTAGATAAGGAACCTGTATATTAATGTAACGATAATTCATTTGAATGCAGTTTAGTTTTGAAATATTAGAGAAAAAGAAGTGAATGTTATATAATTATGAAGAAAATAAACATCACTTTAAAAATTTCTTTAATGTTACAGCAAGAATTTCTCATGCAATGTAATAACAGATATCTGACTTTATTTTTTTAATAAAGAAATTACTGCTCTAAATTAATTTACTCTCGAAATTTTATATTGACATTTTAAAAAGGGACTTGAGACTTCAATTTTCAAAATTTACAACTTAAAATTGCTGAATAAAAATTAAATTAAAATCAATAAAAATTTGGAGGGCATAGAATAGGTTGTTTCGAGATTTGCCTTATCACAGGGCTCCTAAAAGCTTTAAAATGGCATGAATTTTTCTGAAATTAGAAATAATTACATTGTTTAAAATAAGGTTAAAAAACGCATAGTTAATCAGTAAAAATTTCAATAAAGGTGTAGGTGTATATCGTTCAAGGGTTTATTACCAGAACTTCATTCAATACTTTTGTTAATGCCTTATTTTACATACTAGAACGATCTATAAAAAATTTAAATTTCTGAAGAACATATATTGCATATATTAATGTAAATTTATTACGTACATTAATGTAAATATTTTTTAAAATTCTGTTTTATATTTTATCTGTACATTTGTATTAATGTTTAATAAATAGTGCGACAAGAAGAAAATTAAATTTGAATTCAGCTAATATCACCTACAAATTTTCGCAGATAAAAAGGATCAGTTAGCAAAATATTAATATACTTCTGATTTAGTAAGCTACTTATTTTATGCAATATTTCATATACACAATGCAAAGTCATGTAATGAACAAATAATTTATCTTTATCAGAGCAGATTTTTTTAATGTAACAACATTGAAATTAAATCTACAGTGATAAACAGAAAAGTTTAAATTTGTAAAAGTGTTCTACTCTAGAATTTTTTTTTAAAAACTTATATAGCACGGAAAATTAACATTCGTAGTTGAAATATTTTCTTACTACTTACTTCATTTCAAGATTTGTCTTTATAACTATTCCCATCTTACAAATCATTTCAATACTTTTAACATCGTTTAATTGTACTTAAGAAACAACCATTTTTTTTAAAGTTCCTATATTTAAGTAACATACATTTTAGTGTTCAAACTTACTGAATTAAACAAACGAATCAAAAAGAAATAAAACAAAAACTAATGAAACCAAAATTTATTTGTTTAATGCAAATCGTTAAATTCATGTAAAATAATTCATTTACCAAAATCTAGATTGTTGTTCCAGAGTCGATATAGTATTTATATGAAAGAAATATCATTCGTCATTGATTTTTATGATACATTTTTAAATAAATTCATTGAAAAGCAGTTCATGCTTCATAAAAAACAAAGTGGAAAGTAGCGCATTAAATTGTATTAAACAACATTAAGTATTCGAAATTTTCTTAAGCATGTTAACTCTCGCCAAATTTGACACTTTCAGATAACGTTTAAACTGTTGCAGCCTCTTCTAAAACTCCTCCTTTACAGTAATACAACACCATTGTGAACGAGACCATTGATTGACAGTTTTATGACTCGTACGCATATGGGTGTACGAAAGAGTCATACAACCGTTTCAGCCTCTTCCGGAGAGACCTACCTTAGCGTAGAAAATAATCCCTTAAAGATTCCCTCTCCTGCTGAAACCTGTCTGGCCGCTTTGTGAGCTGTGGACGTTGTCACAACGGAATTTCTGCCTGTGGACTACTATCTGCAGTGTGTGTTCGTCTCGGCTGTATATAGTTGTGCTGTAAATATTTGTCGTCTGTGCGCTGTCCTGACTTCTTCCTGTAAATAAACGTCTGTGTTGTGTCGTCTACTGAAGAACTGATCATTGCATGTGATCATCATCTCTAACACCATACACACCCAATATTCAAGGTAAAAAGAACCCGACGGATCCGTAGCAATATTATGGGCCATGAGCAAAATCATGAACGATATAAGTGCTCAGATTTTTATTTAATGAGTACCGCGCGTACCAATTTGTGCCCTTTAGTATAATATAAAAAAAAAAAAACCTCGAGTAAGAATTTTGGAGTTTTCTTTCGACTAATTGAAAATAGAATTTTGCATACACCCTTTAATTTTAGTTACTAAATCACATACGAAATTACATTTATGTATTAAATAGCAACATTATTGAATTATCGCATCAGCCTGCTGTAATTTATCGACCCACCGATGGTTTACTCCTAAAAGAATTTATTCACAATTTCACGTGGATTTACCTTTTAAGGCCTCCGAATCTATGTATAAATTTTATTTATCTCACTCTTTTCCTTTTGTAATCATTGTGTTTATTTAAACTTGGATGTCCAGTTAGACATCTGAATTAATTTTGTTAAAATTTTGGTGTAATGATCATGTACTAAATTTTGTTTACCTGAAAACAGTTTTGGGTTATAGTGTTCGGTGACAGACAGAGACTAAAAGATGTGTTTCCCGTACTAGCAGATATTTGTTAAAATCTCGAGTTTGAAATGTTTCATGATTAGAATACTTTCACCAAGTATACAGTAAAAGCTCCTTATTCGCGGGTTAAAAAAATGCGACCCAATTCCTATATTCGCGGCTAAAAATTTCTTTTTTCGTTGCTCTAATGAGTACATACATAATAATAATAGGATTCCAATGGGTATCTAACCCAATATCCTTTGTAAATGCCGTCAAATGGACTATTAAAATAAAGTAAAATAGATCTTATTACAACTTTGTCTAAAGTATACTATTAAATGCAAACACACATTTCTGCAAACATATGTACAACATTTCTGTATGGCCCAATATATATTTTGTAGCTCATTTTCAGTGAATATACGTGAAAATATTACCGATATGTCATTAAATGCATTAAAGAACGAATGTGACACAATAAGTTTTAATGCACATAAAAATTCAGTTTTGAATGTTTGTTCTTGAATTAGAAAGTTTGAAATCGATTTATTTTCGGACATTAAATCGGACGTTTTCAGATTTGACATATACCATTCTTTTTAGATACTAAGTTCAGCATCAATGATGACTCTTGAATTGGCACAAGTCTTGCATGTTTTTCTCTTTTGCTGCAGTCTTGCACTATTAAGTGCCTGTTTTCCCATGTTACTTAGGCTTATTATCTTCTTTTAAAGTGAGCAATACAACAAATTGATTTTCTAGAACTTAAACCCATTGAGCAAAATTATGACTGATTTTTTTGTCCACTCAATCTGTATATCATACAAATTATAAGAAATTAAATGATTTAAACATATTCCTTAATTCACTTTTAATAAGCTCACATTTTTCACATAATAAGTAAACAATTCAATAAACTCAGATATGGCAAACCTAACATCACCACACTGCTTCCGCGGACTGAAGTTGTTAATCTCGCTAAAGTACAGTAAAAGCTCTTTATTCGCGGGGTATATGTTCCATAAATATGTAGCGAATACAGAATGGAAATTTATGTGGGATTACAGGGGATACGATTGAATTGAAGTTTTTAAACATTTTGATTAATTATCTTAAGGCTTAGGCAATGGTTTGAAGAATTTTGTAATTTTCTCTTGCTTGGCAGTTTTTAAAAGCTCCTTCAATTCAGACTCATACGCAGCAGTTACATTAGCAATTTGCCTCTTAAAAATAAGACTTCGTTCTATAGATGGATCAATGTTCACCACTAAGATTTTTCAAATTAAATGTCACGTTTCCAGTGCTGTGTTGAAGCCTCTTCTTCAATGGACTGGGAATTTAACATTTCCACCAAGTCAGTTTCAGTCAGATCTTCATCTTACGATTTAAGCAATTCCTGAATGTCACTTGATTCTATCTGTTCGAACCCATCTCGTCCTATTCCATTCGCGATTTCGGCTATGTTTGCAGTTTGCATTAAACAACATACTTTGGACAAAGTTGTAATAAGATCTATTATACTTTTTTATTAGTCCATTTGATGGCATTTACAAAGGATATTGGGTTGGATACTTATTGGAATCCTTTTATTATTATGTATGTACTTATTTAAATCCGCGAATATAGGAATTGAGTCGTATTTTTTAAATCCACGAATGAAGATAGCGCGAATAAGGAGCTTTTACTGTAATGTATTCTATTCTTTCGCACGTTTGCAGAAATCTCACGCATGCTCATTAGTTGCGATTCGGGAATCTTATGAAAAATGAGCATCTGTCTAAAAATTTGAAACTGGAATTATCTATACAGGAAAAAAAAGTGGGGAAGAGAAAAGAAGTGGTTCCACATTACACAATGGCGAATGGTATGATATCGTTTTTGGATAGTATGACGGCAAACTTTTAAGGTGGGTTCACACGAGGCTAAAAACTGCGCGCAGTAGAAGATCACGCCTAATAGTTGTTCCGTCGGGGCAACCATTGGCCATTGTCCCAACGACATTGTCTCAACTGTTAATACGAGGACAATACAGGGATTACAACAGCAGAGAGATAACGAGGATACAACAGCAGAGAGGTAACGATTATGTAGAAAAGTGAGCCTCGTGTGAATTCATTTTTATTCTTGCAATTTTTAGAGATCTGCGTGGAAAAAAATAAAGAAACTTAAAATTCCCTGTTTTTAAGAAAAATTTCAAATCCCCCTACATTTTCCCGGTTTTTCAGACGATTTTTAAATTTCATGTGTTTTCCAGGTGGCGTGGTAATTCTGAATAAGGTCTTAAAAGTTCTTAACCAAATTCATAGGAATATACAACTATTTGACCAGATTTTGTACTGAAGCGGCTGTTTTCTCAATTCTATAATTCTAACAAGTTACAATTGAATCTAACAATTTAATAACATAACAACAAGCTTGTTTTCATCATTCTTTATTAGTAAGTAAATACATCCAGAATAAAAACTTTTTTTTTCTCGTTAAAAATGAATAAAAGTTACAAAATCATGAAAATTGCTGTAATTTACACAGTGATGAAAAAAAAAAAAATGAGTGTTTTTGTAATGAAATATTTATAACCAAGGAATAGAAGATGGAGACATCAAACTTAATGTTGAATTAGCTCCCGCAACGGCAATAAGATCATCAAACTGAAGGTAAAAATCTTTACTTGACAGATCTAAATATAAAATAATCAATAAAATTTATTTCAGTAATGTATAATAATAATAATGTACATCATAATTTCATGTTTAGAATATAATATTTTAAGGCATTAGAACATTAATATTAAAAAAATGAACAAATGCAACTCAGCAAAGCAAGAATAAACACTGAGCTGTTAGTACTTAATTTTTTTTGTATTCATATAAATGAAGCATTTTCATTCAAATAGCACAGTTAACTATATAGAAGTTAATTTAAAGAATTATGTTTTATGAAAATGGTTCAATATTTATCTAAAATATAATCTACTATTGTACTAAATAATAAGTCAAATAATTCAACTATTATTAAAAGTTTTATTTAATTTTAATTGATAAATTTTTTAAATATAATAAAGTTATACATGAAACATTCATTTGTTACGGGCTAGCTTATATAGAGGGAAATGTCCAACATTCTAAACATACTAACCTTCAACTTTACGAGTGATTGAATCAATGAACAGATCAATCTTCTGATGATCAAAGGACTTTCGTGCATCACCCTACAATAAAACATAAATGTTTTAATGACAAAATCATTCATTTCAAATTAATTGAAAATGTGTTTCTGTATCACATAAATTTTGCTAAAAGATATGATCAGTAATCATCTAAAATATATATAAAAAATTAGCAAGCTATAAAATTTCTAATAGTTCTGACTTTCCCTAGGCATTCATTTTACCCTTCATAAAAATGGATTTTTCTTTTCTTTTCATCTTGCATAAAAAGAATGGTAACCAGAAAAGAAATGCGATCTCAAGATTATGTAGAGACTCCATGATTCAGATTTTCAGGAATTTTAAAATTACACTAGTGACATTATTTCTGTCTTTGAACACTATAATTCAAATTTGCTTTGAATTTTGATACATGGAATTATAACCAAGTCTATAGATTTCTATCAAATTTTGAATGAAATTCATTCACATGAATTTTTGGTCATCTTGCAGTCTGCTCGAATAAAAATGAGCTTGAACCAAATGCAAAGAGAGCGAGAGCGAGGCAGACAGAATTTAGTATACAGGTTTAGAGTCCATAATATAGATACTTCTCAAGTTTTTTTCCAATCTGTCAATCACGTAGATGCAATAACTTAAATCAACGAAATTCGGTATATTATATTGCAGTTACCAAATTAAAATAAACATTAGAAATAAATATTAAGTTTAAAACCAAAGAACCAAAAAGAAAGATATATTGAATCTAGCCCGAATCACAAGGATCGCCTCCAGGCAGGGATTCAAAGCAGAGATTTGTTCTGTGAGGGATTTGACTTTCGTCCAACAAATTGACCCCTCGGGACCCAAAAATCCTAAGAAACTGAGATTTTTGAGATAAAATTAGTTTCATAAAATTAAAACAATTATACAATAACAAGCCAGATCAATTCCAATTTTTAAAAAACCCAAGTAAGATCACAAAAGAACCAAACAACACAAGGTCATAAAACATAGAGCCAAATTCATTAAGACATGAAAGTGTAACCAGCTGAAAGCTGAAGGTGTAACTCTACCAGCTGACCAGCTGAAGGTGTAACTCT
>JAPMOQ010034576.1:934134-950351 GCA_026543055.1 Argiope trifasciata
ATTAGAGTAAATATACCATATAAAAAGAAATGAATGTCCTCTTAAATCAGTTACACAAAAAATACACTTTTAAAATTATCTTGAAAATAGGAAAACTTACCACTTGAGAAGTATCTGTAATTTCATTCAGACAAATAACTTTTAGTATAGATTCAACTGCTTCATTATGTCTGTCCAAGCAGCGAGCTGCTGAACACATGGCAAGTTTTACATATCCGTTTAATCCTATAGATGTTATAAATTTTGAAATATTTGGGGTAATATGGAATGGTGCTCTTTCAGTAGATGGTTCTGAAAGAGATTTTAAAGGTATAATTAGATAAAAAGAAACTAATTTCATCGAAGCGACTTAAAAAATTTACATTTTTGAACATTGTACATGGCACATTTCAGTACTCTAGCAATGATAGTTACTCTTTTAACATAGAATCCTTTTAGAAAGACTTCCTATTGCATTGTTTTTGTAATATTTATTGTGCATGATAAACATATATTTTGTGATTTAAATGCATTTTTTTAAAAAATGAAAGCTGTTGATCCAGAATGTTTTGTTAATTAAACAGTAATCTAGCTCTTATCTAATATCTAGTGCATTCCTCTGAGTAAACTGTATTAAAAGGATGACTATTAGAGCTTTCACAAAAGTATGCTAAAAAATTGACCATATATTCTTTTTTATTCCAATTAATAATTACAAATTAAGCTCTCAAAATGCAAAAGATAAATTTTAATTCAAATATTAAGAAAAGCAGACAAAAATTTAGTTTTTTCCAGCTTATGTAGTCTAATTATTTGCTTCAAAATTTAAGGTTTTTTTAGTAATATATTTTATATTTTGAAATAAACCACTTAGTACTTTTTAAATAACATTAGTTATCTTAATACTATTTATCAGGGAATAAGTATTGAATTAGGAGATAACAATAAAGTTGTTATCTATGATTCCTTCAACATACAGTATTTCATTTTTTAAGTTTAAGTACCGAAAGGAGTTTGAAAAACATAAATTTACAAGGAGAGGGCCAGGCTAGACAATTGAATTCAAGATGAAACTTAGGTATAATGGTTATATACAATTAATTTAGGATATATATTAAAATATAAATATAATATAATAAAATATAAACATATTCAATAAAATTTTAAAGAGCAACAGCCAATTTCCTTAAACTTTCAGCATAGATTATATATATTAATAATGTGTCGCCACTTCTAAACACCCAAACAGAGTAAAGATGTCGAATGGTACTTACGAGACCAGAGATTGGGTGTATGTTTCTGATAAGTGTTTGGTGTTTTTTATGTATAATTTTTTTTTCTGTCTGAATTATATCAAATTAATTTAACAACTTTAATTGATATATTTTACACTGTTAATGCTAAAATAAATATTTATTCTACTAATTCTTAAATTAAAATTTAATTTTTAGAAGAAAAATAATTTAAAATATGAAGGCATCTTTTAAAACATTCAGAATTTTAAATTAACAATTTAAAAATGATTTCAAATAACATAATACTCACTTCTCCATGAAAAATAAATGCAATTTCTTTTAATAGATAAATTAATAAATATTTTTCAAAAAGGGAAATAATTCTGTTTATTCATACAGCTTTTAAGCTATAGCTGTTTAAGATATAGAAATTAGAGAATTTCATTTATATATTTTATGAACATTGTCACTGGACTTTATATTCTTGGCAAAAATTAGAACATAGAGCGAAGACAAATATCACACATGCATCAACCATGAAAATTGAACATTTCAGCAATTTAAAAATTGTAATAATTTGCAAACTAATGATTCACAACATCTATATTTGATTACTAAGCCAATAAAATAAAAACTTTGCCCTCATCCCAAATTATTTCTTTAAAAAAAATCCAATTAGAATTTTTTTTTCAGGCATTTAAATTCCAATTAGTGTTTCAGAAATATTTATATAACTTAAAACTCAATCAATCTTTTCTAAACAAAACATTAATACATTTCTTATATGTTAAAAGTCAAAATATTATTTTTCTAGCAAAAATAACATTTTGACTTCATAAGCAATGAAAAATATAAACAAAAGTATAACAAATTATAAATGATAGAAATTTCGACTTGTCTTATTCTTTTGAGTATACAAAACACTTCCTGATTAACTGATCCTGATTAACTTTTAATAAATGGAATTAAATAATGGACCTCAGGAAGTTTCCAAATGAATAAAAATTTAGTTATGAAATTTACTTACCATTGAAGTAATCAATAGTACAACCAAAACTAGTAATCTTTCCAAAACCAAGATGAATATAAAATTGTTCAGGGATTCGTTGTTTCAAACAGAATAAATGTTGAGCAAAATAATGCAGAGACATTTCTCGGGAAAACCTTTTTCTAAATTCATGATACTCAAATGAAGTGTTTTCTTTAAATTTCCTTTCTAAGATTGTTTCTGGTATCATACTATTTTGAATATGACAAAACAATTGTTCAGCACACTTTAAGATGATATCATTATCCAGGGAAGATTGTTGTTTTTGATAGAGATTATAATACAAAGTAAGCAAAGGTGTCATGTGGTTTATTTCTTTTCGATGATGGGCATAGTGCTAGAATGAGAAGAAAAAATATTTCAAATTTTAAAAAGGAACAATGCATATAAAATACAGAATGCATAAACTAAAGGTATCTGACAATAATTTATTATTATAATAAAGTTCAATATGTGTGTGAATTGGCACTTTACAGGATAGATTTTTGGATCTAAAGCTACCAAATTTGGAATGTGTAATTTGGAGGTAGGAAATGTGCAACTGGGCTCCCTTTTGAATATTTAGTTAGAAATTTTAATTATTAATTAAAAACTAACTTTCCAGCCCAAAAAATCTTTGGATTTTCCCTCCACAAATTCAGGAAGACTTTTTATCTTCTCAAACAAAAGAGTAACATATTTAAAGTAGTAACATATTTTCAGCCGGCTATTTCAAACGATTCTGTTTATTTTTTTAATGTTTGATGCATTTAAAATTAAACATTGTTAATTAATCGATCTTTCAGATTTATTCTGAAGTACTTTTGACTTAAAATAAAGGAAATTAAAAATTTCTAATATGTGAAGCGTTATCGCAACTGGCGTAGTAAATTCCCGTTACCACAATTGACGTTGAAAATTCACGCATGTACATTGTATTCTGATTGCCGAAAACTGTCAAAGAGATACGGACTTGGTTTTGAAGGTTTAACATGCTATTGACCGATTATTTCAAACGATTCTTTTTATTTTCTTAGTGTTTCATGCATTTAAAACTAAATATTGTTAATTTATCGATCTGTTCATGATGCACCTGATAAAATTTTGCAGAAAACTTCTTGAAATGTAACAAAAATTAAGAAAGACATTCATTAGCGCTCATAAGGTTTAAATACTCAGTGACTCTGTTTTCAGTACGCATATTAAAAAAATAATAAATGAAACTTAAAAGTTCTTACATTAATTGCAGATTAATCATTTCCACTTTAATTTAAATCAGAAATTCTGCGGGAGCAAACAGAAAATTAGATACATATTACGAAATGACTGAAAGCCTTTACAATATTATGAGTAAATTATATGACTATTAAAATTTGAAACTTTAAAATATTTTAATGAAGAAGATTAAAATAGGAATTGCATAAAATATTTAATTATTAAAATTTTTACGAGCATTAAGATTGGTGATCTGGCTGATCATCAAAGGCGGTTATTAATATATAATACAGGATTTCATTTATTTCAAGATTATATCCAAATAGATTTCAAATAGTCTATAACTGTCTTTCATAACAATTACATGTTAAATATCTACTTGAAAGCAGGTCCAACTAGTCAATTAGATTTATTAGGTTGGTGCGTATGAAATGTCGGATTCTCTTTACATGCGGACGTTTGTCTCCCTGTTTTCGTTATACTTTTGTCTTTGGCATAACCTCATTCATAGTCGTATTGTCCATTGCCAGAGACTCATTTCAGCAAAATAGGTTTTCTCGAAGGTCTTCCCTTTTGTTATTTCTTTTGAGTTTATTGCCGATATGAATTCTGCCGACATTCGCGTCATTTTCTTATATGAGTACAAACTTGGTAATAGTGCTGCAAAAGCTGCACGCAACATAAACCAAGCGTTTGGGGAGAATACGGTTAACGATCGGAAAGTGCAGCGTTGGTTCGAAAAATTTCGGACTGGCGATTTGTCACTGCAAAATGAGCCGCGCAGAAGACCCAAAACGTCTGTGAAGAATGATGACCTGAAGGCTCTCGTGGAAGCGGATCCAGCCGTATCCACGAGGGAACTTGCTATCAGGATGAAAGTTGACCATACAACGATATTGAGACACCTTTCTGAGATTGGCAAGGTTAAGAAGATGGACAAGTGGGTACCGCACGCACTGACAGAGCGAAATAAGCTGGAACGAACTGGAATATGAAGTTTTGCAGCATCCACCATATTCACCGGATCTCTCACCGACCGATTTTCATTTTTTCAAACACTTAGAGCTGTTTTTAAGGGGCAAACACTATGAAAATGAAGACAGTCTAAAAAACTCGATATCAGAGTTTATTAATTCTAAAGACCAAAATTTTTTTAAGACAGGCATCTACGCTTTAAAATCTCGTTGGGAGAAGTGTATTGAAGCGAATGGAGCATACTTTGATTGAATAAACAGCTTTTGAAGAAAGATATGCAGTTTTATACAATCACTTAAGAATCCGACATTTCATACGCACCAACCTAATAGATGTAAGAGGTTTCATTAAAACAATACAATATTAGCAAATAACTTACAGATCAGAAAATTTCAGACAGTGCACGCAAACCACAAATGCTATGCTTTGAAAATACTTATTGTTTCAACACCTGCACAGCCGCAAATAATATTCACAATGAAATTCATTTACCTAAGAATAAATTTAGCTTATCTTTTTAAATGCAATTTATATTTATTCTAGTAAGGCTCTTTCATTTGAACATTTTCTATCCAAAACTATGCGAGACTTTATCTGAAACGAATTTAATGCAGAAATACATCTTTGTTTAGAAACTAATTATATATAGGTATTACAGTTTTTATGCTAAAAACTGAGTATAATGGTGTAATGTAACTTAAAAAAGAGTGAAAAATTAGAAATTAACAGTGAACAATTAGAAAATATGTGAAATTTTCCTTTAATATCACGAATCACACAGCATAACTATACATAATTCTCTGGTAAAAAGAAAAAAATAAATTAAATTAAAATTAAATAGGGAAGTACTATTGCAAGAAATAAAGTGCAATTGAAAATTGGATTATACAGAAAATGATAAAGATAAGATTAATGACATTAAGATAATGATAGATTTGATTTAATTATTTATGTCCCCCTGCACAGTAAATAGAATAGGTAAGAGACTAAAATAAAGCATAAATGCTTATTTGATACTACAAAATATTTTATGACATCACATGAGATTTGAAATTAAATGCAATTAATATTCATAGCAAAACTAATTAATTGCCAAAGGTAGCTTGAAAGCAGCAGTAAATAAAAAACAGCAGTAGTCATCAGCGACCACTTATTATTTATTCATGCTACACTAATTTCTACAACTAGAAATCGCTAATAAAATAATATCAATCGAGTCTTAGAAGAAAAGCCCTTTTTTTAAAAAAAATCTTTACTTTCCTTATTAGATATAAGTTTCTAATTCAAATATCGTTCATTTTAAAAATAAAAGTTGGTGGAGTCACAAAGTCCATTATTAGTCTGGCTTGAAAATTGGGATATGACTCCCATGTTTTAGAAGAAATATCAGTTCGATAAATTATTTTAATTTGCGAAAGAATCAAGTCTCCTGATGGATTCATAATTACAGACATTCATCTAGCATCGGTTTTAAAATAATAATTGGGAACAAGACTCACCTTGAAATAAGGAAGATGGATCCAAGGAGATACCATCAAGATGGGAACATTAATGTGTTTGTTAATTTTTATGTAGGTGTTTTTGAATAAACATGTACTTGATAAAATCTTTTCATTTTCTCATAACAGAAATCACGAGAAAGTATCGCAATCGTCAAAAAATCTCAATCAAAGAAATTAATGAATCTAGAGTTTTAGATCTTCCAGAATTCAAAAAACACAGTTCTGGAAAATTTCCAACTGTTTGCCTCCAACAAAAGTAATTATTAATAATTATAATAAACATCAAATTTGAGGATTTCAGTCTAATTTTGAACAAAATCCATTCAGAGAGCGTCTTTTTGTCCGTTTCTTCAAACATAAGCAAACTTAATAATGATTACAAAAGAAGAGAGCTAATCATATAAAATTCTGTGCATAGATTTCGCATCTACTGTGTAGACAATGTAAAATTTTGAACAAATACAACATGGGGTTGACAGATATCTATCAATCTCAACTTTCAGAAGCATATAAAGGCAATAACTCAAAAATGCATTGATTTAAGTATATAAAATTTGCTGTGCTTTTATAACAAAATTGCTGTTCTGAGTTAAATTTTGGTTTCAATCAAATAGAAAAATTGATTTAAAACAAAAATTTGATTTGTGGATATTATTAAATGCTGAAAAACTCGCTAAAAATAGATTTTTGGCGTATGGGTTGGCGGAATTGTGCCAATACGTAGGTTGAATTCCGCCAAGGATCAAACCTGCGATGTTCGGATTTCAAAGCCAGTAACTTATCCACTATACAAAAATGGCCACCAATGTTTAGTGGTAGTTACTGGCTTATTAAGATGTCACCACAATACTCCCCTAGCAGTGAGTTCGCTAGAGAAACGAACGATTTTATTGCGCCAAGCGTTATGGAAGGTGTATGAGTGTTGTTGCTGCGTCAAGTGAGTCGGACGACTTTTGCGTCGGTGCGTCAAGTGAGTCTGATGGCTTTGCGTTGCTGATGGACAGATGGCGCCAAGAGAGCTGTTGAAAATTCATCACGTTGGAGGTCATCAATTTGGAGTATGGGCTAGCGGAATTGTGCCAATATGTAGGTTGAATTCCGCCAAGGATCGAACCTGCGATGTTCGGATTTGAAAGCCAGTAACTTATCCACTATACAAAAATGGCCACCAATGTTTAGTGGTAGTTATTGGCTTATTAAAATGTCACCACAGATTCACTAAAAACATTAAATTAACACCAAAGGCAGGCTACTATTTCATAACTATTGAACGCCAATGCCATGAAAGACATTCTCTGCCTTATCCAAGATCTATAACTTTTTTCAGGGAATGGAGGATAACACTTTTATTATAAAATGTACAAAAGTGTTTTGAGGAAACTATTTCCACCGATTTTTTTCTTTCTTATTTTTGAACACATAAACTTAGATTGTGTTTATTTGGCTAGTGTTAGCATTTGATTTAATGTATTTGCTGTCAGAGCAAGATTAAGCCTTTTAGGCATACTCAGGCAATATAAGGCCTTTTTTCTCCAAATTTGTAAAACCAAAGAATTTTTTTAATCGATTTAAATTTATTCCTTATATATGTAATTTTAAAAGGAACTTTTGACCAACTGAAATAATAAAACAAATTATTGCAGATCACTTTCTAAGGAACTGATTTACTTTTATACCTTTAAATAATGTAAAACTAAAATTAAATAATAGGAAGAAAAAAAGATGACAAGATTTCTTTTAATACAATCTTAGTAATAATTAACAGATTCAGGCAGTTTTTAAAAATCTTAAAGCATTATAAATATTTTTTAGAATCATAAAATAACACAAAATTTGTAAAAAAGTAATTAGTTAAGAATGTTACTAGAATAATGTTCAAAGTTAATTAAAAGAATACTTGATATTAATTTGAATAAGTTTCATGGCACAGCTTTTTTAAAATAATTAAATGAAAATACAAAATCAATTAACTTCCAAAATGCTCCAGAAATCTTGAGAATTCGGGGCTATCAAAATTGTTCGGCCTCTATATAATCACATTATTTTGATTTTTAATAATGTGGCACTGCTTGCATATAAACCATATAATTTACGAATAAAGGTAAAAAAAAATTAAAAAAAGATGGACAAGTTTTATAAAAAAGTAACTTTAAGCATACATGTTTCATAATTAATATTTTAAACTTTCTTTTACTTTTAGGTATATATATATTCAGATAATAAAAAATTACCTCTTCAAAGATGTCAAACAATGAGATTGATGTATCATCATCTTCCACAATTATAATTTCTGAAAGTATTGGCACCATTGTAGGTACACTAAACTTTAATGATCTTTGATAGGTTTTTGGATCCTCCTGTAGAAAGTCATTAAGAAATGAAAACAACTGGAAAACTCTATTTTCTTTCATGAATGTCTTCATAAAGCCGATATGCTTAATGACGTATGGATAAACCTAAAAAATATAAATTCAGATTATGAGCATTTCAGTCCAATTCACAATAAAGATAATGTGAGAAATTTGTGTTAAAAAATGATAATTATTTACAGGAAGTATTTTGGTTAAGACATAAATACCACTTCAATAAAATAGAATTAGAAGTTCGATTCAAACCTTAGAGCAAGAACAGTTGTATGATAATTTTTATTATAATTTAAAAATAATGATAATATTATAAATTTTTCAGCTCCTACAAGGGAAACAATTTCAAAGAGAATGATAATTTGAATTTTGTAGAATGTAAGAAAATACAAGGAAGGGATTAATGAAATTTAGAATATTATTGACACTACCACTTAACATGATCACTTCAGGATTTAATTGATAGAATTGATCAATACAATAATCTATTAAAGTAAAATCAACTATAACTTTATTAAGGAAAAGTTTATTACATCAAGAAGTAAAGAAAAAAATATTTCCTCAAATACAATAAAAAACTATTAATTGTTACACTTCATTCTTAAAGAATACAGCAGTTGTATAATGTTGAAGACATCTCAAAATATCAAACATTAGCCATATTTTAGCACTGTAAAAAGATTTTCCATAGCATATTCTCTTCCATCGGATTATCATTAAAGTTTATTAATTGATCTTAATTTGTTAACAGTTTGGGAAATTCCATTTCTGGAAATATGGTAGTTACCAATTTTTTTTTGTCAATGGACATCCAGGCTTCATATTTTCTCTATCAACATACTTCAGAAGGTACAATGACCATTATATTTTTTTAAAAAATCTGTTGCTTTACAGTAGCTTCTATAATGAAGAAATTTCTGTACGTGTTTGTTGTTATTCAATTCCAGGAGCTTGTTAAAAGATGCACCACTTCCAGAGGAGTTGTCCATCTATGTCATTCGCTCTAATTTTTTTTTGCCATCAAGAATCTCTAACATTTTGAACTGCATGTCATTTAAAGCACGAATTATTCTCTTTAGTAACTTGGTTGTATTAAAGAGTGCCGTATGGCTGGCATATATACAATATTGATGCAAGTATGTTTTCATAACACATTCAAAGTATGTACTATGCAGTTATCTACTTAGTTGGTTGTCTCAATCAGCAACCATTTGTTGAATATGGCGGATGTCCTAAGTTCATTTGCTTACACAGTAGTCAACCAGAAACTTTAAAACAAATCTTGAAGCAACATAATTTTTTAAATTTAATGACAATGGAAAGTAGCAATTTCTCATAAATTATGCTAATGCGATACAGAATACATTTCAATTGCATGCTCCTTTGTAACTTTTTTTTACTTTCACCCTTGAAAAGATATGTGTGATATTCTTTAGTACAAAATGGCCAACAACATTATGGAAATATATAGTATATATTTCCATATATACTATAGTATGTATAGTCCTCTATATACTATAGTATGTATAATATATAAAGCCACACCATCTAATAGACATGGTTCTATAATACAATTCATTTCCATCAGCATCATACAAATCTTTTAAGTCATAAGATGCAATGAGTCCTGTCCACTTTTTATCAATCCACTGATCCATTATCGCAAAGTTAGATGAGTTTTATTTTTCATAACTCAGAAAATGACTTTTTTTTAACTCAGGGGTAAAACCTACCTACTTTGACAACAAATTCTTTTTTACTCATTTTTTTACTAAATCTTAAACTTTATAGTGAATTTGGAGGCCACTGATTAGAGAGAATCTTTCTTTTCACATTTGTTAATTACATTTTTATTGATTTTTCATTTTTCTTCTTCCTTTTTTTTGGTCTTTGCCACATTTCAAACTTACAATTGGTATTTTGATTTCCTTTTGCTTCCCTCAAAAAATCTGTACACTTTTTTTAAAGGGGCCATGAAATTTCAATTGTGGCATAGCAATTCATAAATTTAATTTAAGAAAACTTTCATTTTGTCGAAAATACAATTTTGTCAATATTGAAATCATATCTTAAAAAAAATTAATCTTGCTTTTGTAATTCAATTACAGGCAAACAACAATAATTTTAATAATCATAAATTTAAATATAAGGTCATTCAATAGATTTCAATTCAGACCTGTCATTATTGCTATTCTTTAAATCTAACTTCTTCTAAACTACTTCTAACTTATTTACTCTAATACAAATAAACAATTATGAAATTCATCCTTTTAAATTGAATGTACCACATATTGAATATCAAAGAAAAGTTAATGAAAGATTTACCACTCCAAAATTCTTGGCATGCTGTGAGGTGATAATAACAGGGGAAAAAAAGACATTTGGATATACTCTTTCAAGTGGATCAAGAAATTACACCAAAATCTATTATTAAAATTGCTTGCACATGTAAGATGAGACAGTTTGTTTTTTACTTCAAAACTGGTAACGTAAATCAATGTAGTGATCATATTAAACTGAGCTGGCATCTTTGTCTGGGAATGGCACACCTTCCCCCTGATCTGGATGTTTCGGGTTCACACATAGCTGTTCTTTACCCTGTTTGCTATCTGTGAAGTTTAAGACAGATTCCTCCTCCCACCAGTAATAAGAAGTTGTAAAGCAAGTGTGTGAGAGCCAGAAGATAAGATTTCTGCTCAGGGGCCTTTATTCTTAGAAACTTTTCAGATTCGACAAATATGTTTAACTTGTTGATCACTGACTTCATCAACAGGTTTGTCTATGGCAAGTGCCATAAGTAACAACAACAATAATATATTAAATGAGTATTTTTGTGTACATTTGAATACATCCATTTGACTTCAGAAATTATTGAAAACATAAAGCCAATGATAACACTAACCACAAATGCATTAAGCAACATTCACTATAAATGTTTTAATATTTACATTGAAATAGGTTTAATCAATTATGAATGTTTTCTTTTGACAAATAATCATATATACACAGAATAAAAAAATTTCTAAATGACATTTCATAGCATATAAATTTATGTACTTTCTACTTACTTCATATAATTTCTAAACCAGCGGTTGATCGAGCTCCGCTCGGAGAAAACAGGTATCGAAGCTAACTCGAAGATTTAAATTTTCAATTGTGATTTATCAAAACAATACATGCCATAAGAAAATTTGTGAAACCATTGGGGAAAAGATAACCGGTTAAACCTCGGCTTTTCATCGTCCATCAGCGATGTCATGTCTTGATGTTCCATTGGAAATCCCCATCTGCACTGGTCTCTACAATGTTTGCTGACCATGCACGGAACGCTTGGGTTCATATCACCACACGGGTTATGGATCATCCATTTCGAGATCAGTTCCTTGAGTTCCGGATCATCTTCTGGAATCTTTATTAGTTCGCCATATTGGCTATAGATGGCAGCACGTTACCGCTTGAAACCTATTAGCCATTATGGCGAACTAATAAAGTTTGAAAATATCCTATCTGTAACTCCGAACTGCTCGACCGTAGAGCTTCAAAACCGGCGCCAATCGATTCCTCGTGGCCAAAAACCCCAGACCCCCAAGTTTACCGGAGTTTATTAATTCTGGGGCGATTTTCGACTTGGCAACCTCCTCGTATTATAGTATAATATAATAAAAAGGAATTATGCTTATTTATTGATACTCTATAGCGATTGAAATTAAAACAACTAAATATGTAATAAAGGTAATTTGTAGGATTATAATTCTACTTTGGAACAAGTTATTCAAATTCTTAATAATTAAGACAAATGATTTTTTTGTGTGTGAAACAACTTTTAACAACTATTGTGAGGCAACTTTCAAAATATATGAAATTTTAGCATTTTTTTAAAGATGTAAATTTAATTGAAAAGTAATAACTTGAAAGCAAACATTTTTCTTTAATTTCAACATTAAAAAAAAGTTGAAATATAATTTTTAGCAATATTTTTTACTATCACAAATTAAGACTGAACATGTTCAATACCTTTTTAATATATAATAAATATATTAAATGTTCAATACCTTTTTAATATATAATAAATAGATTAAATGTTCAATACCTTTTTAATATATAATAAATAGATTAAATGTTCAATACCTTTTTAATATATAGTAAATATATTAAATGTTCAATACCTTTTTAATATATAATAAATATATTAAATGTTCAATACCTTTATTGAGTTGATTTTACAGTAAAACTTTTTTAATTCAAATTTTCTAAGTTTTTCTAAGTTTTGATGAAATGTCAGTGCATTAATGATTTCCAGCTGTGTAAAATATAAACTAAAAAAGAAAACAATTTTTTTAAATGTACTATATATGTTAATATTATGAATGAAGAATGGCCCTTGCCTAGACAAGCCAAGCATCACCTATTTGAGCCTTGTTAAACATATCGTGATTTAAGACATTGGGCAAGGGCCTCAAATACAATTTTGTTTCTGTGGTATCCCATCATCAATGTTTACCACTGGTTAAATAACAGCAACAACAAACTTACCTTTCCATTTGTTTTTTTTATGTATATTCGACATACAGATTCACCATGTCTTTCAACGAGATCTACTTTTGGTAATATTCGAGAAGTAAAGATGGAAGGTTTGCTCTGAAACAAAATAAAATAATCATATCAGTAATTATTAACTAGTAAAAAAAATTCAAGGTGAATTTGGCCATTCTAAAAGGTGAATAAATGAAAAAACAGCAGAATTTACTCAATTTTTTTTCTTCTAAATAATATGTTTCCAGAACTAAATTTTGAAAAATAAAAAATAATAAAGTCAAACTAATTTATAAAAGCAAAGAAAAGAGAAAAAGTTTTTAAATTAATTTCACCCAGTTTTATTATTGTAAAATTTAGGCCAAATGAAATATTTCATTATTTATTGCTTTTATTTTGCAGTAAATTTAGATTGACATTATTCTAATAATTAATATATTACTTTCATTTTGCAGTTAATTTAGATTGACATCTTTCAAATTTCCTGACATAATTTCATTTCTGCTGGTATCAAATTTATTGAGAAAAGTGAAACTATATTTTGATATTAACTGTGTGCATGAAAAAACTATTCAATTCATAGAGAAAATGAAAATAATTTTATATTATAATTAACAGGTTTGGATGAGATATGCTTTAATGTACCCTTTAGAGTGCCACTAATATGGCAACTAAATAATCAAGTAAAAGTAGTTTAAATAGTAATCTCTAGTTTCCTCATCATTTTTTCTCATTACACGAAGCTGGTGAACAAGATTATAGCAGGTGCACATCATATAACTTGGTCTAATGATGCTTCTCTTGAACACATTCCTAGCTGGTCGCCCAAAATAAATTCTTTACTCCATGGCTATTTGGTCTTTGGTCTTCATTTCCTATACTTTATATGGTGAATAGCTAAACATATACCATGGCAAAATGAATTTATTGAAAGCGTCTTTCAAATCAGATTGCCTACATTTTAGATTTCAGGTATCCCCACAGCTAAAACACCCACAGGAGAGAGGCTAGGCAGAATGTTAAATGGCAGGTTATAACTCTATAATCAAATTGTCGCATTAAGCAACATTTGTCAAAAGATCCCCATATGGAGTGGCATTTCATTTTTGCAATTCTGCAATTAAATCAACATTCTTAGACAGTAAACACTCATTATCACATATTGTAGCAAATATTTGGCTACATTGTGGCTTCTACAATTTGCTTAAAAAAAGACTGGACATGAAGATGCATTTTATAGTGCGCCATACTTGTTTTATTTGCAATAGAAGAGAAATGACATCATGGGGATATCTGCTCAATGCATGCTGTTCTTCAAATTAATGTTACCAGGCAATTAAAAAAATGTCATCATCTATTTATAAAATTGAAGGCCAGCTTCTATCAATGGCATGCTGGATAAGGAATATACTGGCGATTTCTAACTGTAATTAATTACCCTTTGCTTGCAACATCTAGATGTGATGAAACCAATGCAAAAACATGTGGAGAGCAAAATTCAGTAACTGCAGACAGTAGAATATAGTAAATAATAAGTGTTCTTGCAACATTACCATGAGGTAATAATCAACACACACACTTATTATCTCATGGACTTCAGTCATAGCTTGATTGGAATAGAAGATTATCCAAGCCAGAATTGATTATATATACAGCTATTTTCAAATTTGCAGATAAAGTTCTGTTTAACTTTCACAAAACACAAGCCTCCATATTGTCAATTTTCCATGGTAGACATGCAATGCTTCTGTGTTTTGAGTTGGATACTGTACCATACTTAGATACTAAGGTAATATATTTTACAATTTTCCATGTGCCATATATTTCATACTACCTTTTCTATTACTTCATGCAACTTCAGTCATGACAATACCTGCACCAAATGTGGAAAGTTGCGAAATTAACTTTCTTCTTATTTCTAGGGAGATTCAGAAGTTTGGGTTCATAGCATAAAACAGAGTGAAATATGTAAACATTTAAAAAGAAAAATCAGTTTCCTGTCAGTGCCAGTTATTTTCTATTTACTTCCATATATGTTTAATATTGATAATTCTCCTCCTCATTTCAACATTGTTCATGATTTTTGACTATGGAATTCACATTCCAATATTAAAAAAAGTAGGTGCTGCCTCTTGAAATTTTATCATTGTAACTATAATTGTTAGAGTTTAACTCTTATTTCCATGTGATTCTTGAATTCATCTCTTTCTCTCTCTCTCAAGGAAAAAAACAACAACCACCATCTTATTCAGCTTTTGCAAGCAATATAGTAACAAACTAATTTCAATTCTTCAGATTCAATACATTCCCAAGCTTCGTTACTACAAAAAAGAATTGCTAATACTGTTGCATTAAACACATGTAATGTGAATTTAATGCTTGTATTTGGGGTATTTCAAAATTTATGTCCTAAAATAATAACGGATCTTTCAGATTCTGACTTTTGTCTCTTCAAGTACATCTCCCATTTTATCTGTTGTAACTTCTAGGCATAAAGAATAATCAGTCATTTTGATTTATCAAAAGTGAAGCATTTTTTTTTTCATCACATTTGTTTTGTCTTCATCCATCTTCAAACACAACTATTTGGCAACATTTTCCAGTCTCTCATTACATCAACATGAGAAAAAGTTGAAGACAATAAAACAATAAAATCAGTAAAACTGTACAGGCTTCAAATCCCTGCATATTCCTGTTTTTAGATGCTTTATTGTTTGGCTTCTTATCCAGTCTATTACAATTATGAAATTCAGAAGAGTGGATGCATTCTTACTCTATTCCAGTTTAGATATCAAATGTCAGTGCCCCATTAACAATAATTTGTGTTATATCTTCACAATACAGATACATGCTAATATTTATTAATGTTTCAGGAAGTCCACAGAAGTTCAAGATAGAAAATTTTGTCAATGTTGTCAAATGCTCTTTTGAATTTGATACAATTCAGATTCAAAGTTGAGTTCAGTAAATTTCTCAAAAGTATGCCTTAAATTAACATTGTGATTTAGTATACTTTTTCAGTTATATACCATGCTTGTTCTTAACCTATTATTTTATCTATATTATTTGTTAACAATAATTATGATAAATTTTTTTATCTATTAGACAGAAGCTTGTTCCTATCAAATTATTGCATTTAGTTGGACATATTTTTTTAGGAATTTTTATAATCAATGATTCTTTTCAAGCATCAGGGACTTACTGTTGCGATCACAAAAGATTAACTCTCAGGTTTTCCTTATTGTTTTAATTTTATTGGTGATATGGCATCATTAGCAATATAAAAAAGGTGTGGTGATATCTTAATAAGACAGATAACATCTACGGGACATGAGCATACTTTTGTCCTGTGGTATGTTATCGGCCTTCAAACCGAAAGGTCCCAGGT
>JAPMOQ010034576.1:951655-965225 GCA_026543055.1 Argiope trifasciata
AAGAAAATTATCTATACTCATTCATTAAAAATTCAAAGATTTTTACCAGAGGAATATAGCATATTTTAAAATAGAGTGAGCATATTTTTAAAATTTTCAATAACATATCTTTTCTAAAAACTATTCTATTTTTATGTTGTTTTTTTTTCAATTTTTTTAAAGACTTTCTATTTTTATGTTCAGGTTGTTTATGTAATATTTGCAGATTATTTTGAGAAACAAAATTAACAATAATACGGTTATGAAGTTACGGTTATTTATTTTATTTTAGTTTAGTTATATTAACGTCCCGTTTGAAAGCAACACGAGGGCTATTTTGGGACGGACCTCGCCATTTTGAATCACGATCAGATGACGAGGACGACATCTGAACTGGCACCTCCCTCTCCACACACCACACCAGCGGGAGGACTTTGGCCTGACAGATTTAACGCGCAAGAGACCCCCTCACACGACGGATCTTCGGTGGAATCCAGTCTCGAACCTGAAACCCTCCGGTCCCGAAGCCGAGACCTTACCACCAGGCCACCGCGGCCCCTTCTTTAGATGATAATAGTAATTTAAATTATTTATAACCTAAGTTTTAATTACAAAAGCTACATTTATAATTATTTTTCTATTAAAAATTAAATAATATTCAAATATAAAGAGAATACACATTTATTTTTATTAAAAAAAGAAAAACATATTAATTAAAGATATTTGTAAATTTCTACTTGAATTAAATAGTTTTGAAAAAATTAAAAGCAAAGAAAGAAAAAAAAAAAAAAAAAAAAAAAAAGATGCACCAAGAACCAAATTCTCATTTCAGTTCTGTTTACAAAGTCATAACCTTGATAGCAGTGCCATTGAACATCTAAATTTGGAGACAAGTTAATAATATATCAAGTATGGAAAAAGTTAGAAAGTTAATTTCATGGAATTGGTAGGTTTATATTTTAGTCAATGAACATCCTAAAATTATACTAATTTTTCTATCCTTAATATTCTACTTGGGAAGGAGATACTATAACTAATATTAACTATCAACTAATATTTTCTCCTTGGGAAGATGATCACATAGTGAAATTTCTATTTCTATGTGACCAACTATTTAAGCACCATGTTTACTATTTAGTGATTTTGCTGTCAATTATTTTTTGCTATATTTATTCATGCTGTTCTTTGTATATATTTTGGTTGTGTGCATGCTGCCAATGAATAAATATTTTCTAGAATATTGGTGCAGCAAAGCGACATTAGCAAGAGTCAAAACTCTTCAATAGTAACTCCAACAAATGATTTCTGCAATAAAACTATGAAATCCTGCTTCCTCTTAATCACTAATAATTGACAAATAAAGGTATTTTTATTCTGAAAAAGATGTTTTCTTCCTCTAAATTCTCTTCACACCATTTTAGGTTTGTATTCTGTACTCCCTATAAAAATTTTTCTCAGAGCCTCTAACTGCATTGATAGAAGCATTCGTAATTATTCCACTTTACCCAAACATTATTTCAATGAAGGTATTTTCATTCGGTAAATACAATCCTAATCATTTAGCTAAGACCTGGTCTTTACTTATTCCTTTTAGTGCTATATTTAAATATCATCTATTTTGATGTACAAAAAAACTTTTGACTTTACAAATTTTTAAAATATTTTCCCATGTGTCAGAATTTCCACAATATTTCAAAAAATTTTAAATCAGTTTCTTTTTAATTTTTTAACTAAATTAAAGCAGAACCATGTTTGAGCACAACATTTTTATGTATGGGTTTCCTGTATATACTTCATAAAAAAAACAACTGAAAACAGAAAAATTAGCAATGTGTAAGAAAATATTATCTTTATCAATGAATGTCAAATCCCATCAAGAAAGTTTTTAGAGATCTAATAAGTTTCTCCTCTAAAAGAAAGAAAAAAGGAAATGAATGAATGAATAAACTTATTTAATGAAATGAATAAACTTATTTTTTACATAGGATTTAGAATCGTCCTTTGCAAAATTTCTTTCTTATAGATTTACTTTTTTAATAGCATGATTATATCAGAAAAATGTATAAACAGAAAGTATCTGATCTCAATGCTCTATTATATAATTGTATCACATATTTTTGAAAGAACATGATTTGCTTAATCACATTTATTTAAGACTGTTGGATGGAAAGAGGTATCTCCAAAAAGCAAAAATTAATGTAATATTCTTCTCATTTTTGAAACAATAACTGCTATTAACTAATATTTAATTTTTATTCCATATTTAAAAAAAACAATGCATATGGAATTAAAATAAATTGTATGAAATGAAACAATACCTTGGTTTAAGTAACTTGCATAATGCCATTTTCAATTCAGGATCACTTTCAGTATCTACAAAAATAAATATTTTACAAAAAATATATTGCATTTTTTTATCCATGGTATTGGCATCAATCTGTTTTGTAGTGCACATGAAAAATATATCACAGATTTCTAATTCAATTCTTCTCAGTAGACCAAGTATATTGGGAGCAGCCATTTTTCTGAGAAAAATAAGCTAAAATAGAAAAGAAAACAGATAAGAACAATTATGCAGTCCCTTAATCATTATGGACTTAAATAAGAAAAATCAATGCCATACTCACATAAATGTATGTAATCTAGTCCGTTTCAACAAAAAAGTGAATTGTAAATAATTTATTTTAAGTCTATTTAGAATATTTGTGATATCATTATGGGCTTATCAGAGATGAATTTTTATTCAATTCAATTTTGAATGAATAGTAGAAAAAAGATAGATCCTAATTATTTAATTTAATATAAATGTATCACTGATTTTTTTATATTTAATTTCCTTATCATTTTCTTTTATTTATGAATTTTTTTATTCAGGATCTGTTTGGAAAAACTTGGACTTAACTGGTTATTTTAATACTAATGAAATTTTAAATGGTAGAAAAATATAGCCAAATGACACTCCAGATTAACAAATATAAATATTTGGTTAAATATCTGGGGAAAATTAAAACTGATCATTCAATACAATGCATATCTAATTAGCATATAGTATTATACAAATAAAAAAAAATCTAGAGTTTAAAAATATTATGCCATATTTCTTTCATGATGCAGATAATATAATACAATATTATGTATTATACAGTTAAATTACATTATAATGACTATGTACAAAGTAACTTTAATACTCACTCCTTGAAATCTAAAAACAGTTAAATGGCAGAACATGGACTCACTACATTAAATTTTTTTTATATTTGTATTACAAAATTCATTATTTCCTAAATGCTAAACTCATAACTTTTTTTAAGTTAATTTTTTGAATCTAATTATTTTTAATTAATCTAGCTAACTGGGCAAGTCTTTTCCCTCTCACACTGCTTTACTAATAGGGTGTTGTAGGCTAATATAAAGGGTTGCCTAGATAAGTTGGATCATAGGAAATTTAACAAAAGTCACCACATATTTACTTTCTCTATGATTTTTAGTTCAGAAATCAATCTGCCGAGAGAAATGAAAAACAAAATCCCCCAAGAAATGCAATGCTATCACTTGGACAAAAACAACAAGAAATGATGCTTGAAAATCCCCTTTTTTTTAAATTTTATTAATTACCATGAGAGTACTTTTAATTTTGAATCAGTCTTACAGAATATAACTAAGAATGAGCAATTTGGAATAAAATGTCCCTGTATATCATACTTTATTAGGAATCTTAAATGCCAAATACTTTCACATTATTATTTTTTTTTTTATTGTGGCTACAAAAATAACCTAAAAAAAAAAGCTAGAGAAACTGAATTGGATTTCAGGAATATTTTTAAAAACCATGTAAAAGGAGACACACGATTATGTAGGAATATTAGATTGACAAAATCTCTACAATGCCAATGAAAACCTTTTTTATGGTCTTTATTTGGGGAATTTTATTTTTGTTTTACAAGCATATATTAAACATTTTGTAAAAACTCAACACATAAATTAATTTTATGGATAACATTAAAGATTAAGGAACAGAATAGTATCATAAGTATGAATAAAATTTTTATTTATAATTACCTCATTTTCAATTTTCTCTAAAGTTGAAATCAATATTGGATGAGAAGTTTTCATATTATTCATAAGCTTCACATAGAGGTGGTAATTCAGGTGCTCTGTGGATAGAAGAAAAATGAATAAAATCTTTAAACTTTGAATATTTCAAAGAGAAAATTATAGATAAAAAAATTGATGAAGAAATGGCTTCTCATGCACTAGTTTTTCAATTATTGATTACATTTATATATGAAAAATAAATGACATAATTAATTGATCTTAAGGAATCAGGGAAGCTTATAAATTGAAGCTAAATTTAACGAGCTACTTAATGTTTTTAGACAATTATTATCATAGACATACTTCATCATATTGTTATATATTTGTAATTAGAAAAGCAGTTTTATGGATGTTCTAGCAAATAATGAATGATCACCAAGTCAATGACTCCCCCTCCTAGTCTTGATAACAAAATTGAAGACTCTAGAGTCTACAAGAGTCTGGTGAGTAATAGTGATCTTAAGCTATCACAGAAACTAAAAAGTTGGGAGACAGAGCTGAAGTAAATATGTGTTGATTTGAGCATAGAATCCAGCAAATAACCAGTTGAGCTGATCAAGTCTTTTTTTAATGCTTCATTATGTTTATTAATGAATTGCTGCTGCTATACTAAATACTGTCATTATATATATTGAGTATACTTTTTCTGCATTCTGAAACAATGAATTCTACCCTTTTTGAATAAGATGTTGTTGTTTGTTATTGAGGCTTTTGGACACTGTTCTCTATGAACTGGACAAAGACTTTGACTTTTGGTGATTACGTTTTCATAATATATTACATCATACAAGTAAAGGAACTTGTTAAAATTTCTGTACAATCATTATAGACATCTTCATCACACAGAATCTACAATTATTATGTTGTACTTGACATTAAAGTAATATATTCATTTTCATATTAAATATTTTAATTCACAAAATGGATTTTATAACTTTTAATATTAATTTTACACAATTTATAGCATAATTGATGGACATTGGCTAGCTTATTTTATACAATATTTATAAGCACTTTAAGATAATTTTTTAAAAATATATATTTCTGACATCTTAGCTAATTTATGTCTAGCTTGTAACATATTTAAAAGCATTATAAAACAATATAATTATAAAATATTGTCAACTGAATTGAATTACATTTTTACTCATGTAGTTATTTTCAGCTACCAGTACATCACTTTCTTAGCTGCAGAAATAGAAATAGTTTTTACAGCTTATCAAAAGATACAGCTACTTTACAGCTTATCAAAAGATACTGACAAAATTCAAATTTCTTCCTTCATATAAGATTTCTAAAATGGAATTTGTGATTATATATTTAGAGTAAAAGGAGTTTAACATGCACTCCTTTATAAAAGATAATTATTTTTCCCAATTGAATGAATAATTCAGGTAACAGTTTTCTGTATTTTAAAGTCAATTTTGCCAATTGAAAAATAAGGTTTATTAACATGTAATAATTTTTGACTATGGTAAATCATTTATTTAAAAGAAAAGTTATGTTCATTGGGAGATAAAGGTTAAAAACTATATACATGATGCAATAATTTTTTTCATTATATATACACATATATAAAGCTTTATTGTATCGTTGCAAAATGAACAAGGCTTTGGACATCTGTTAATATTACATGCAATTCTGCTTTTCTTAAAGGCAATAAATTTTATATTTCAATTTTATTACGTGCAACAACTTTATTTTGCGATAAAAACACACAAAAAGAATAACGGAAATGTGTTACACATGAAAAATAATATTTACTTTTCTTTAGTTTTATTATTTCTTTGCTCTTATTTTTAAGAAAACTAATATTCTATAAACAAGGAAATGCAATATACAATGTATATTTTAAAGACATATATAACATTTTTTTTATTGAAAAAGTATTTTAAAAGCTTATGTAAAATTTGATTAATTAGTCCAAATGGATCATATGCTTGAAAGAGAAATTTAAAAAGGAAGATCTAATTTTTATAGAAATAAGACACAAAAGTTAAAAGCAGTTTGATATCTTATACATATCAAAATATAAGTCAAGAATGAGAAATATCAAAGTATTTTCCTAAAATTCAAAGCAAGTCAAAGGAAAAAAACAACAACTATGAAACCCAAATGCGTTGCTTTGAGGGCAAAAATATTACCAGGTAGAAAAAGAAATATTTTCTCATCAAGTCATTGTAAAGCAAAATGACAGATGCCATGTTTCTCAGGACATGAGAGTCTTCTTGCAGCTTGGTTGACTGGAATGTCGTTCTTTAAAGTTATGCTAATGGGTGCATCTGTAGCTTCAGTTTTTTCTGGCTTGTGACTGGAAATTAGCTCCGATAATTCTTTTCTTACTTCGGATTAGAAATGTGCTCTATTTCGATTTCGTCTTGTGGTCTTGCCTTGTATAGCTGCGCATGCATGGAAAATATTTTTACATCTTCTCTTTTTCGAAATTTGACGCCTTCATTGGTGAAGTGAAATGAGGCTTGTTCTAAAATGTCAGATCCAATAACTGCCTGAAAATCTAAATATGAAGTAGGTACCACATGCCATGTCAGAGAATACTTTTGTCCATCTAATTCGATATCTTGCTGAAATGATCTTTTTGTTTTGACTTGTGACTTTCCCAAACCAGATATTGTAATCGTTTCTCTTAAAAGTTCTGAAGGCTTGATGATTTGTTTACTGATATCTTCTCGAAGGAGTGTTACTGAACTACCAGTGTCGATAGTTTTGTAAGTAGCTTCACCATTTAAAATTAACACATTTTTATATTTATTTACTGTCTGGTGTATGATCTGTATCATTCTGTTACTCGTATTTTCTGTACCATTCCTTTTGTTTTAAAAATGATCAAAAAGAGAAATTGAGAAAATCACTTCTATTGTTCAGAACACGTCAAAATACAAATGATTGTCTTGGCAGAAAATGTCAGCACCATGGCTGCTCTGCATTTCTCCACAAATGAAAAGTATGGAAATTACAGTATTTGCATTTTTTATTTTTACGATAAGAAAAAAATTCGTTTGATTGCATAATTTAAAAGTAATTCATCACCCCTTAATGTTAAGAAATATATATTATAGAATTGAAAAGTGTTGTATCTGGTGACATTCAAGAATTAATTGTTTATGCTTAAGTAATGTTTGCTTTTCATTAGTAAGAACAAGGGATTTTGTACCTAGATTGACACTAATAATTTAGTTTCAGAGAAAACTCCAAAAATTCTTAGATACGTAAAGAAATACATAGTACACAAAAAAGAACTTTAATACAATAAACTAAACAATTTTCTACACAGCAACTAAAAATTTAAAAACAATCTTCTGCCCAATTATTCTTACAACAAACTAGCAAATTAGATTTTAAAAAATTGTATTGAGATTATTAGCAATGCATACTGTTATCTACTAATGTCATGCAGCTATAGTTAATGTAAGCCAAAAAACTTTAGCAATTGAAGAAAAATATGCTGATAGCATTCATTAAAATATTTTTTGAACGAAACTTTGCTTAATGATTAAGTTTATTCTCTAAGTTTGTTTCATAACTTGAATAATTCAAACAGTGCTTAAGAATATAAAGTCAGTTACTTTGTTACATTAATAAAAGTAAAACTGCCATAAAATCAAATTTATTTGAAAGAACAGGTGTAATGACTAGTCAGGTACTTAAGAGAATGGTTATTAGTTTTATTTTTATTCCATACAGAAGAGCATAAAATGGAAGGGATAGATCTCTTACTTTTTTCATACATTTTGAAGCAAGATTTCGGGCAATATATGATAAATATTTAATTACAATTTTACTCTCTGTGACTCCAGAACTGTTTTTGAGGAATAATTCATCAACTCATTCCAGGAAATATTTGAATGCTCTGGAATCTAAAGTAACCATCTTTCAGTTAAGTTTCACATAATTCAAATTTTCTCAGATATTCTATGAACACTTTCAGTGAAGAGATAGGCAGACTTTTCAGGGTTTCAAAAATAAAGAAACTATCTATCAATAACAATAAATATTTAAATGGAATTGATGTCATCAGTGACTTTACAGGCCAATCTAGTTTCTACCATACAATAGTTCTACTTTTATTTCTTTTTAATATTCATCCTCCCAAAATTTCACACACTTTTATCCTATTATAAATGCACAAAGCTAAAACATCAGAACAATTTAAATTTTAAAAACAATCAATTATTTTTCATAAAATCTATTTTAAAACATTTGAAGAAACTACTGCAAATAAAATAATTTTTTAAATAACAATTTTAACAAGTAAAAACAATAGAACTTCATCTTCTAATAAATGAAGCATAATTGAAATATATTCTGTAAAACTAATAATCTTTAAAGAGTAAATAATTATATATGGATTCAGACCTTTGGATTCAGGCATGTCAACTCCCATTGGATTTATCTCCTCCACAGCTGAATGTAATAGGAAGTACAGATATTCAGGATGGTTGAAACCAATTTTATATAGAATATATTCAAGTTGGCAATTTTTAGTCTTTAAAATTACTTCAAGTAGTTGTGGTATCCATGATATAAAATATGATAATGGTATTTGTATAATATCTTCAATTAAATCCTTTCCACAGTTTAATGGAAGTTCAGAGGTTGAAAGCAGCCATATTATCTGAAAACATAATACTGCTATCAAAACAAAATAATTTTTTTTAAATGTACACCTTTCAATGTAAAACTTTTTAAAAATATAACTACCAATTTCGGATGCAAATGTTCAAATTTTATATTAAAATGATAAAGAGAAATTTTGGGTATTTAGATATATAAACTGTCACACAAATATATGTGCACTTATAAAAGAGTTTGTGTGTGATAGTCTGTGGTGTTCATACAAATGAATCATTAAGTCACTCATGAAATTTAGCACATAGCTCTAATGGTGACTCAATGTATCTCAAAGTTAGAGTTTTAAAATTTATTATACAAAAAAAATTTATTTGATATTTTGTGTTTTTTGATGCTTTTAATATCTACTGATTAAAAGAAAAAATTCAGCATCCCAGTGGAAGAGAATAAATAATTGCCATTTTAAAGAATTCTTTTTGAACTCTGATGTAATTTATTGAATTTTAAATAGTAACTTTTTATGAAAAATTTTAAGAACTGAAACTAAAAATCTTGCAACTGATATTCCGTTATATTTAAACATTTATTTGAAGTAGTTATTTTAACATTTGTATTTAATTTAAAACAACAATAATTTTTTCTCATTGATTTTTTAATTCATTATTTTTCTATATGTTTCAAGTTATTTTTACTGATTTGATAAAGAGCCAAATTAGAAATTTCACAATAAATTGATTATCATACAATTTAAATTTTAAAAGCATTATTTGCAGGAATTGTCTTTTTACCCTCCCCCACTCAAAATTTTGCCATCTGCAGTTGATTACTTGATACTATTAGCAAAAGAAATATAAACAAGCAAAATCATTATGTTAAAAAATGTCAGTTTACCTTATGATATACCACATCATGTAGCTTTTACTAGCATTAAATATTTGTCAGTTTTACACACTTCAAACAACACTATTTATACATTATATAGGAGAAAAATATTTTTAAATGGTTCAAAGAGGGATATTAATTGAATAATATGTGCACAATATTTCAAACATATACGTATATATTACCAACCAGTTTATTAATTTTTTAAACAGAAAACAAACAAACAATCGTTTTCAAATATAAAAATAAGTTAACTCCTCAATGATATCAAAATTGCTTCGACTTATAGCTCAATAACTATAGTAAAAAAATTGCCTATATGCTGGCACAGTGTAACATAGTATTAAGTCAGACAATTCACAAAAAATAAGATAAAGAGTGTTGATATACTCACTTACAAACAATTACTATAATATTACGAGCAAAATGTGTAAAATGCAAATTAAACATTTTAAGAACATCCAAAAACTTATAACAATAAGTGCTAAATAAAAACTATTAAGCTGGCATGCCATAATTACCTTTGCAAGTGGCTCAGTGGATATTGTACTACCGTTGTACTTGCATGACTTGCTGAAGCATCTCAAGGCAGATTTATAAAACCTTAAAAAATAATGCAGGATACAAAATGAGTCCATGAGCAGATATTATGAAAGCTTTTTTTTTAACTACAACAATAATATACTATTATATTCTTCTGCATATGAGAGAATCATGTAAACTAATAACTAAGTGCGCTTTTCAGTTTTTAGTTTAGTTATATAAATATCCCGTTTTGAAGCTGAGTAGGGCTATTTTCGGATGGACCTTATAATTTTGAGCTACGGTCAGATGACGTGGACAACAACTGATCTGATAACCTCACTCCAAACTTCCACACCACACCAATGGGTGGCTGTTTGGCTCCGACGGATTTAACGGGCATCAGACCCGCTTATACGATGATTCTTCGGTGGAATTGGATCTCGAACTTGCAACCCTTCGGCTCCAAACTAAGAGTGATAGAAAGTTTAATGATTCATTATTACAGAAATACCCATATCTCTAAAAATCCACAAGATGAATATTTTTATATATGTATTATGTTTTAAGAAAACTACAAGTGAAAGATTATCATTATTACTTAAAAAAAATTATCGAAAAACACAGATTGTATTTATATTGTTTTTTAAAATTTATTTTCATTGTATTTGTAAAACATTTTATTTTATATAGGTGAAAATATTTGTGGGTATCAAATAATCATACATTAAATAATCCCTTAAAAATTTTCTCGACTCCTCGAAAATATTAATAAAATTTGTCTAAAATTATGATTGCCAACTTTTTTTAAGTTGGTCAGTTTTAGTGTTAAAAGAATAGAATATACACAGATGGAAAAAAAAAAAAAATCCCAACACCAAGAAAAAAATTATTGTACAGTAATGAAATTTTAGAATACATTTGTGTAGGTAACATATTTAATTGATTAAAGTTTCAAGATCACAGGTAGAGCCATTTTAAATGTGAAATGTTGGTACATTAGTAACCGGTGTAACCGCCAGAATTTTGAATGCAAGCATGCAAACGTGCATGCATTGGGTCGTACAGGTGTCGGATATCAGTTTGTGGGATAGAGTTCCATGCCTGTTGCACTTGGGCGGTCAATGTACGGACAATTAATGCTGGTTGTAGATGACGCTGGAGTTGCCGTCCAATGATGACCCATACGTGCTCAATTGGAGAAAGATCTGGTGATCTAGCAGGCCAAGGCAACATGTCGACACTCTGTAGAGCATGTTGGGTCACAACAGCGGTATGAGGGCGAGCGTTATCCTGTTGGAAAACACCCCCTTGAATGCTGTTCATGAATGGCAGCACAACAGGTTGTATCACTAGACTGACGTACAAATTTGCAGTCAGGGTGCGTGGGATAACCACAAGAGTGCTCCTGCTGTCGTACGAAATTGCTCCCCAAACCATAACTCCAGGAGTAGGCCTTGTGTGTCTAGGCCGCAGACAGGTCACTAGCAGGCGTTCACCTGGCCTTCTTCTAATCAACAAAAGGCTATCACTGCGACCAAGGCAGAACCGGCTTTCATCAGAAAACACAACAGATCTCCACTCCGTCCTCCAATGAGCTCTACCTTGACACCACTCACGTCGCAAACGGCAGTGGTTTGGAGTCAGTGGAATGCACTGTACAGGGCGTGTGGCTCGGAGCTGTCCTTGAAGTAACCGATTTATAACAGTTCGTTGTGTCACTGTGGTGCCAACTGCAGCTCGAATTTCAGCTGCAGACGCAGTACGATTAGCCATAGCCATACGCCGAATACGACGGTCTTCCCTCTCAGTAGTACCATGTGGCCGCCTGGAACCTGGTCTTCTTGAGGCAGTACCTTCCCTTGACCACTGCCGCCAATACTTATGCACAGTGGGTACATTCCTGCCAAGTCTTTCAGCAATATCGCGGAAAGAAAACTCACCTTCTCGTGGCCCTACAATACGACCTCGTTCAAACTCAGTGAGATGTTGATAATGGCTTCTTCATCTTCTCAGAGGCATCCTTGACTAACATTAACCCACTAAGTCAAATCTCAACTGTAAATAGCGATCACGAACCTTACAGCGTTTATTTAAAGCAAACCTCATTTGCATGTTCATAGTGTCGCTTCTAGCAACACACTTATGCACGTAGCTCGAAATTTGAATCGACGTCATCTTTCAGATTTATAAACACGCCTACCAAATTTCTCGTTTATCTAGCACAACTCCTTCCTAGTGTTGGGATTTTTTTTCAATCAGTGTATATATTTAAAATAATATAGAGTAAAGCACATTCTGTTAAATTTGATTGATAGAACTATTGGACTTTTTGTGAAATACATAGATTGATTTAAACAACATAAAAAAAAAATCCCATTGTTTAAAGTATTTATGTAATTGCAACTATATGACTAACTTCAGAAATTTAGAAATAAGCCATGATAATAGTAGATATTTTGTATGTGTATTCAATAAGTAATGAAATTAGAAAAAAATATACATCTATAATAGTCATTACATAAACTCCAAAATCACGAAAAAATAATCTAACAGATCATGATATTAAATAGAGAAGAAAGAAGAAATTAAAAGGATGGTGCAATTACATATTTTCCTTATCCTGAATTGCTATAAATCCAAATCAGCACTCATCAGGCAGCATAGTAGAAATTTTTATTAAATTATCTAGATTTATAATGTATCTTAAATTGGAAATTGACCTCATAATTTTAGTGTTGTCCTGATTCTCTGAACTAGCACCTTTAAGTAGAACTTCAAAGCCAAAACAAAAAGGATCAGGATGCCTTCACAGAATTAAACATGCATTAATTCCTCTACATCTTGGTATTAAGCTCCATTTTGGACAAGTATTATTTTTAACAAACAAGGGAAATAAGGATTTTGTTTGGTTTGGTTTGGTTTTTTGGCACAAGGGCCATAGATTTGACCATGCTGCGCCAGACTAAAAGATTTCAAGGTAAAAAATATAAGGATTTTGTAATTAATCTATAATATCATTTTCCTTTCCCATTAATTTTGAAATAGGAAAGAATGATTAAAAGAAATATTTTAAAACATGTCAAATCAGAATCTTTATGGGGAAGTACTGTATCAGCTGTAATGAAAGTGCACAAAAAAATGGAGTAAACTGGCATCTTTGAAAAACAACAATGAATGGAAGAGGGGGAAAATTTACAGAATGAAACAAAAAAGTGTCAACTCACATAGTAACCCATAAGAGCAAGCAATTTAGCCAAGATAATGAAAAAGATAAAAAATTATCGCCAGAGTTCCATTACAGCAAAAACTGTCAAAAGGAAATTTCATGCTTTGAATGTTTATGAAAGAGTTGTAATTCATAATCAACGGCACTGTTGTAAAATATGCAGAAATTGGATGTATTCCACAAATATGGTAAAAGGTCGTTGGGTCTAATGAAACAACTTCCACCATATTTCACACAATTTGTGGAGAATACTCGCAATGAAGGCTTATAGTA
>JAPMOQ010034576.1:965235-990587 GCA_026543055.1 Argiope trifasciata
GTCTTGGACCATTTGTTATTGAGATCCATGGGAATCACCTTATTAATATTAATGGAAGATTACAGCTAATCACTTTGTTGATATTTTAGGCGACCAGCTGCATCCTGTTCTCATCCTTTTCTTTTTCAGAGAATGCACACTTTATTAAGTTAACAATGTTTCTATCCACACAGCTAAAATCGTTCAAAAATAGTTTGAAGAGTATAAGAAGAAAAAGATCTTATTTGGTCCCTTCCATCCCTTGATTTAAACATTTGCCAGAAAAATTGGAATTAAAACTGTGTTCAACTTTCTTTACCATTTACACTTTCATCATTGCTTTCCAGGAAGAATAGCTTTATATTTCCATAATTATTGCTCATGATCTCTATGCATCCATTTTATGTTGTATACAGCTTGTAATGGAGTCAAAGCATGGTCTGATGCATGTTGAAGTGATTTATTGTATTTCCTATTTGTATTTTTTGTTACCCAGTAGTATTTGTACATATTTAGACTTAAAAACTAAACAATCCAATGTAAATAATGATAAATGTCCTCAAAAACAATTACATTTTTAGTTAGAAAGCCCCTATCTTCATTTTTATGTACATATTCTGATCATAAGTACCTTTTCCTTTGAAACTATTGCAAGCGAATATCTCCCCCTCCTTTAAATATTTTTTTTCAACTGTATTGGTTTTTCTTGTATCATAAATGCATATTCTATGATTAACTATTATAACCATCATTTTATTAAGACACTTTTATCCAGAATCTATTTAAAATTTAGATGCTATGCTTTTTGTCATAAAGAATAACCAAAAGAGATATCCTAAAAGAAAAAGAAAATACATTCCCCAAAGGAATAATAATCATAATACATAACAGGGAATCAGAATCCACCTTAATGTCAAAATATCTCGCCGAGGACACACAATAGATTCAGTATAAATGCTAAATTCAAGCTAGAGGTCAATATTTCGTAGCTATTGTACACAAATGTCATGCAAGTCGTCGTTCTCTCAGGTAAAACCTTTATTAAAAAATATACACGAAAATTTTGGGACGATCATTCTTATCGGTTTGAAATTTTAACAAGGAATTTAATAACATTTTAGCATTTTTTGCAGTAAATTCCGAAAATATTATAGTACGAAAATTTTGCCCTATCTAAAATTTTCAAAAAATTATATTTTCAGCCATATCAACAATATATATATATATATGTATATATATGTGTATATATATGTGTGTGTGTGTGTGTGTGTGTGTGTGTGTGTGTGTGTATAATGTTAAATCAAATTTAAAAGAAATTATTTTAATCATATTTTCTAACAGTAATCTTGAGAATTCTGAACAAATATTAAAGGAATCACGAAAAATACAAAATCAATTAAAATTCTCAAAGAACATCGATAACTACAATTCTAAAATATAAAAATGAATGTTTGTTTGCATTTTATGCACTGCAGTTCATTACCATCTAATTCCACCTACTCATTACCACTCGGAAACTACAGTAGTAGTTGTAACCACCCAAAAGTCTGATCTCTTCACCCTAACTTCCTTATATATTCCACCATCGTCGGATGATATGTTGTTTACATCTGACTTGGAAAACTTACTATTGTACTACTGCAGTGTAGTTTAAATTAAATTATATGTGGGAATTATAATGCCCACCACACCTCTTGGAGATGTAAAACTGACAGCGCTAGAGGAAAAAATTTGAAACATTTTGCAAACCAGGCTGTGGTCTATTTTAGCTCACTCAGAGTATACGAGAGTCGGATCCAACTCGGTCTTCACTAAAGATCATGTAAATAATTAAAGATTTCTTATATCCATACAAAATTGCACAATTATTCAAACTCAGCTCTGATCATTATGCTGTAAAACTCGATTTCTTTTTTAAATACCAAGTACTTGATAATAGCAAAATTAAAATAAGATGGAATAATTTCAAAAATAACAAAGCAAAAACTAATATTAACTACCTCAGTATCACTTCCCGGACAAAATAGATTAACTAGCTGTGGAACTAGGAACCATAATTAATATATCTAAAATAAAAAAAACTCCATTCCCATAAGACCTAATAAAAGTTTTAACTCTAATAAATTGAAAAATCCAATTTCAGAAAGGAGCACAACACACAAAATCTATCAAAAAACTAGGGACCCTAATATCAAAAACGTCTTTATTAAATTAAATAAAAATATACATAAATTGGGTGCCGAGTTGGATCAAAACAGGCTGACTAACAAATTAATAAATGTAAACATTAAAGATAGTAATCTATGGGATTTTGTGCATCCTTCGAAGAAAAAGAAAACTGACATTACAACACTTAAAGGACAGGACAGTATTGCATAAACTGATAAAGAAAAAGCAAACTGCCTAACAGACAGCCTTGAGACAAAATTTTCACTCAATAAAATCCATAATAGTGAAATAGAAGAAATGGTTTACAACAAAATTGATAAATTCCACACCAAACAAACACCAGCTTGTGATAAAAACCACCTACCCCTCCAAAACAAGATAATAAATAATTTTAAAAAAATGGAAAAGAGCCAGGTATTGATAAAATTGACCACAAAATGCTTTAAAAACTCAAAATCATAATACTCACAATCTTAATTCGAAAAATCCTTGACATTGGATATTTTCCCACATGTGTGATAACTACCACTGTGGTCCCAATACTTAAACCAGGTAAAGATTCCACTAGTTCAAATAGTTACTGTCCAATTTCTTAAATTCCCTCACTCAGTAAATTAGCAGAGAACATTATACTGAACAGACTAAACCAGTTTTATCCTGAAAAACTGGTGCAATTTTTCTAGATATACAAAAAGCCTTTGACAGAGTTTGGCAGGATGGATTAATACACAAACTAATTAACTACACCTCTCCCCCCATCTGACTAAGCTAACTATTTCATATTTAGAAAAGAGAAAATTCTAAGTCAATGAGGAACTATCGGAAACTAAAAACATCAATGCAGGAGTCCTTCAAGGTTTGAAACTAGGCCCTATTATTCACTTTCTTTGCTTATATACCAATGACATAGAAATAAATGCCCAAAAATAAAAACCTAAAATATACACAATTAGCATTAAACAGACGCCTTAAGCAAATCAGTGAATGGTTAATTATGTGGAAAATCGAGAAAAATGCAACCAAAACTGAGGCAGTACTTTTCCATAAAGGAACTAAACAACTTAAATTTTCTGAAGTAGAAATTAACAATCATAAAATTACCTGGTTTCAGGAAAGCAACTATTTAGGAGTTACTCTAGACAGAAAATTAACCTTAAGACCCTATCTATTAAATTTTAAAAATAAATTCGGAGAAACAGCGCGCAAATGCCCCCCCCCTCATTTTGAGAAATTTTTTATTTATACTGCCCACTTGCGTCCAGTATGTACATATGCTTGCCCTGTACTGGGTCATACCACAAAGTCAAATTTAAAAATAATAGAGGATCAATATTATCCAAACTATCCAAATAATCGCATCATTAGGAACATAGTAAATGCAACTTGGTATATGAAAAACACCGATATCAGGAAAGCACCCGCAAATCCCTCCCTAAAAGAAGTAATCAATAAATTATCCACTAATTTCTATAAAAAAATGGATGCACATGATAACGAAGCCCTCACTACAATCAGCAAATATAGCCCTGATCCAAAAATTAAAAGCCCCCATAATGTGTTACTTATATAATTAAATCTTTCGCAACCCACCCCTCCGTGTCTGTCTTTCTCATATATTTAATATCAACTTAATTTCAAATAAACACAAAATCTAGTCATTAAATTCACAGTTCATAGCGTGAACCAAACGTTCACAATCTGGATATCTAACTCTTAGAGCAAGCAGCCAATGGGATTGCAGTTCAATGCAACCACCCTCCCCTTCCGTCTCATAGCGCCACCAGAAGACAACAGCTACTAATCCAGTTTACTCGAAGCCACGCATATCCATCAACAACTGCCAGGAGCGGAGGTAGCCCAGTACGGTCGGGAACTCCGTCAACCTTGTAAGAATGCCGCTCCGTTCATCCGATTGCGATAAAATATTGCCAAATTATTGATTGCACTTACACAAAAGATGTAGGCATAGTAAAATTATTACCGAATTTATCTCACACATTCAAATTAGAGCTATTACTAACAATGCCAAATCTAGTACATAAACCATACTAGTACTAGTACCAAATCTAGTACAAACATATATTTGTTTGTTTTTATCTTATAAGCTGCCATACCGTTCAACCGACTGCAATGAAACTAGGTCAAAATAATGCTTACTCCTGCAGGAAGGTGATAGGCATAGTACAAAAAGCAAGGCAACTATTCCTAGAGGAAAGTCTATTAGTGAAGATGTGCTCATTCATTTCAAGTATGTGGATTGCCCCTAGAAAACCCATGTTTTTCACATGGCTTTGTATGCTGGCTGTTAATGAGTCGGACAACCAAGAAATTTGCTGAAGATGGAAAAACTATGAATGTATTCATTAACAAGAAAATAAATATTCTTTCTATCATTTCTAATTAATTTCTAATTATTTCAAATTTCAAACGATATTTTCAAAATTATTTCTTCTGCAGCAGCAACACGTTCGGTACCCGCTGGTCACATATATTTATAATTTGTCATTGATTTCAGTTTGTAAAATTTAATTAGTAAAATAACTACAGCCTTATAAATTAGGTTGCAAAAGAAACTTATTTTATTGTTATATAATTTTAATTAACAATTTACTTACTCCAGTAATTAATAGTGAATTCACTTAATTTGGCTACAGCAAAGCAACTCTTAGTGTGCATATTTCAAGAGTGTCGAGAATAGTTGCCTATGTTAATTAAATTTACTTTAACCATTAAAGTAAATTCAATAATAGACAACTATTAGAGATTTTAATTAGAGAATCATCTTAATAAATTTACAAAAAATATACATTAAAAAAAATCTGCAAATTCAGTGCTGCAGAAATAACAATCGCTTGAATAAAATTATTATTCTTTTCCGAACTATTCAGAAAATCTATACTTATAATAAAGCTCAATGTGTGTGTGTGTGTGTGTGTGTGTGTTGGCGCTCTACAGGCCAGACCGTTGGACCTACAGCTACCAAATTTGGTACATGCATACCTTGGAGGTTCGGAATGTGCACCTCGGAGCCCTTTTTTCGAATTTTTAATTAGAATTAGAATTAATTAAAATTTAAGCGAAATTTCGACATTTTTCCGTTATAACTTCCGAAAATATTATTGCACAAACATGATTTTTACATCAATTTAAAGATAAAAAAATTAGCTTTCTAACGGTATCAGTTTTTTTTAATTTATAACGTAAGCTTCTATTTTTAATGAATTTTTAAAGAAATATTTTAACCATGTTTTTATCACGTGACTGGATAAAATAAAAGAATGCCGGAAGTTCAAATAAAAAAAAATTATCGCAAAATAAATCAAAAGAAATGCAACTGTCAGCACGTGACAGGATAAAATAAAAGAAATATAAAATGTGATATTTTCTTTAAAAAATAAATGCAAATGATTCTATGATCTTTTGCAATATCTGTATCATTAATTCCATAAATTATCTTTATTTACAGTAAACCTGATGGAATTTAGACAGGATATGCATTGAAATCCGGACTTAATGGCATATTTATGTAATCGTTTGCAATATCTGTATCATTAATTGAAAACTTTTTTCCCTTTCTCGCTTTCTTTGAAAAAAAAAAAAAAAAAAAAAAAAAACATATTTCATATTTTGGCAACATCGTCGAAAAAAACATTTTTAATATTTTGGAAGCATAACCGATAGTTAAAACTGATTGATTTATAAAATTAAAGAATATTATTAGGAAAAGGTGTTCTTTTAGAACTTTTCGTCCATCATCTTAAAGAAAATATTGCTTTTAGGCCAATCAATTCCCGGAATTACTTCTAGGCTAATGAATATGTGATTTAATTGAAAATTTTAGAACGCATTACTCATGGCGAACCAGCTGGTCGCCAAAGGCGGCTAGTTCCGAATAAAGCAAAACCACAGTATTCTTATATAATACAGAGGTTTTAAATTTCCTAATAGTTTTATTGTCAGGTGATCAAAGTAATGGACGAAATTATTTACAAAAATCACAATATTATAGCTGAGAGACGAACATTCGGCAAAAAACTACATCATATTTACTAGCCATCTTTTCGCCTATTCAATCAAAAGCAATGCCAACATTTGAATGAGATGCCTACAAATTTACTGATTTAATACTGTCGATCCATCGAGCTGAATTTCAGGTGGTCATTCAAAACGAATCGGGAAAATATGATATCTAATTGATTTTACACACTGTCAGCTATTTTGCCAAATGTTATCATTCAACTGACTTAAATAGTTACTTGAATATTTCCATTGAAAAATGTTTTTAAATCATCATATTTATCAATGCCCAGTTCCTTGTCCTGAAGTAGTAAAGATCTTTGATTTAGGGAACTTTCCTTTTCTCCTTCATAGAGGGTAACCAAAGCAATTATTCCACTTCCCAACTAATACTCTAAGATAAGAAAGCTATTATTTTTGTACTAAGAAAACAAAATCTATTGTTAAAAGATAAAAATTAAAGACATCAGCATTACTTATAACCAGATTATCCAAATATATAAATATTCAAAATATAATTTTTCATGGTGAAAGTTGTTGTTCTGATAGCATTTATTTTATTTAACAGATGGCATAATTTATTATTATTATTTTTTTTTGGAGCAAGCACTTTTTGCGGGCTTAGGAGCAGATATAAAATCAGTTAGACTTGAAAGATTGCAAATTGCATCCTAACTTCTGATCTACAAGTAAAGTAAAGTAATCAATGATCCCATTAGTTTTAAAGCATATATCTTATTGAACAATTTTAGAGATGGTATGGATTATAATATTCTTTTTTTAGAATACGAATGACTTATTTACAAATTTGGAAACAATATATTTCTAGAAATTCAAAACATGCCATATTTAAAAAGATTACATATCCAAACAGAGAAAAATTAAAAAATGAAAGTTGTAACAAATTTTAAAATATTCCAATTTCCTCATCACATGCTTTTTTATATACTTAACACAGAGCTTTTAACGTATATAAAAACTTTTAAACATTTCAGTAATTGCTACAATTAATAATGATTAAAAGTTAAGCCTTACTTGCTATCATTCCTAGAAAGGAGCATTTCTTGAAAAAAATTTCCACAATAATGCCAGCCTTTAGGCCAATCAGTCAACTTTTCATATGATAAAGAAAACATTTCTTCCACTGTTTTCCCATATTCGTAAATTATACAATTTTCGTCCATTTGCAGTGACTGTTTGAGCAGTAAACCTTGATATACATTACACATGGCGACTGTTTGTTCACTTTCAGTATTAGAGAACTCTTTTAAGAAGATCAGAGCTTTCTTTTGAAGATCTTCAATCTGTTAATTAAAAGAAATATTTATGAAGTAAAGAAATGATATCCATTAAATAAAATTGTATTTAAATCTATATAAAATATCACATAAAACAAGGAGAAAAACAATAAATATACAGGCTACAAATATTTGCATTGCTTTGTTGATTGATTGTTTTTTCTATATAGTCTCATTTTATAGATAATTTAATTTCTTCTACAATTATATGTATTAAAAAAATTTAAATGAAAAGTTACTATTTTTGACCACAAATTGTTTCGACAATCATATTTTAGCAGTAAAACAGAGGTAGTTTTGCTAATATTTCATTACTGTAGCTAGTAGAGAAATAGCTCTTTTCTAATCAATCACTGATTTTTTGTCCACATGAATTTCAAAATATTCCTATAGGAGTGTCAGGTGAACAACTGTATGAATACCTTCAATAACCATTGAGACTGGTCTTCCCAAAAGTTTTTTCTGTTCTATATATATATTTTTAAAAAGTTGTAATTTTCCTCAAGACTTTATGTAAGATTTTAGACCCTGAATAATAAATACTGTGAATGATACGGATGCTCAGACCTGTTTTCTTAGAGATGCACATATGAGAGTTGAATGTTTCATAACATAGTTTGAAAAAAGTGGTACTTATGTATTAATTGAAAGGCATTAGTGAAAAACAGTTACAAAAAAGGAATCTTTGGAAAAGAATTCAGAATTTTTACTGATTCTAACAAATCTTCAATGATTAATCCTCGTCATGTGGTTAACACAAGTAATTGAACATGTAATACAGTCTTTTCCTCCCAATAGTTTGTAACCAAAATTGCAAATTGTAATCACAAGATTATATACTAAATTTCATTTTTTAAAAGTTGCTGTGTTTTTAAGTTATCATATTAATATGCTTGTTAAAGTTCAGACTAACAGATGGTCAATCTCTTGATGGATTTAATTCAAGATTTGGTTTATATTTTAAATATGAAATATCTGTACCAAATTTTATTGATTAAGTTGTTTGTTCTTTAAAGTTATTGCAGTCAGTTTTCCTTGGACAGAAAGAATTCAAGCTAAATAATGAATTTCTCTCAAAATTTGATAGGAATCAAAAAATTTGGGACAAAGATTACATACCAAAGGACATTTGTTGAACTCAAAGCACTTCAGGGTTATTGTGTTCACAAGCATATAGACACAATCCAAAAATGCGTTTTTCTTACTCAGGAAGGTCTATAACATGGATTCATTGAAATCTCATCATAATTTTTGACCCTTACAATACTTTCCCTGTGCATATTTTGCATTCAAGAAAGTAATGCAAAATTTTATACAATGAAATCATTTGGCCATTAAATTTAAATTTGTGACAGTAAAATTACAAAAGTCTTCAAATAAAACCAAATAAATTCCTGAGAATTTTTGTGACAAATGCAAATTAAAAAGAAACATTACAGACTTTCATTATTTAAATTCTGAAAATAATTGAGATTAGAGACTATATAAAAACTTAAGTACATCATAATTTCTTCAATAACACACTTATTTACACAACAATGTAAACCTGTAATTCCTTATACATTTAAAGCAATTTCTAATCAGAAGTATATGCCTATTTCTATAGGGTAAACGTTTCTTATTAAGAACTCTGTATTAAAGTTCCCTTTACATATAGAAAAATATATATATATAGTTCTTTAATAATAAATTTTCAAATACTAAACATTTTAATAAATGATTTTTTATAGCTAAGTATTCTTTACATACAAAAGCTTAGAAATAGTTTTAAAAATATTATTTAGATAAATTTTCCAGGTATAGTTAATATTCGGATATAATTTTACTAATTAAAGTAATGTGCAATATAAAAATTAAAAAAAAGATGGCAATAACTAATTTACCTTTTTTGCATCATTTTTAGATAATTTCATTTCTAATAAATGAGATTCTATATATAATTCTATAAATTCATCATTCCTAGGGAGATATCTACAGCTGAAAAAAAAGCATTCACTATTAATAACAAATATGGACTAATTAGGATGAAATAACACGGTCCAAGTTTAAAGGTCAGCAATTATAAAAGGATTATTACTACTCTACCAAAGTACACTGGTAGAACAGAAGGATTCAATCATTTCCATAAATTAAGACAGTATTGTATTAATGTGGATTTGAACAAACTTTAAAAAGGGAAAAAATCAGAGTTTTAGAATTTTGTTAATAAAATAACTAAGAACATATTTTATGCAAAATCATTTTATGTTTTGATTATTATGAAGTAATTTTTAGTATGCTAAAAAAAAACATACATTTAGTTGAAAATACTTTTTTAAAATTTACTTTTCTTAAAACAGCAAACTGTAATTTGACAAGTGCATTTCAGCGCAATTACATTGCATTTATTTAACTCTATTCTCATGTTCAAATATATTCAAATTTTTAAAATCTAATTTTAAGCCCTTTAAATAAAATATAAGTAAAGTAAGAATTTTATTCCATTTATGAAAGAACAAATGATTTAAATTTTATTTCTGACAGCAAGAGATGACTTTAAATCCATTTTTATACAAATTTATATAAAATTAGCAATAGTAAAAATCTACTTCTTGAATTAGAATAAAAATAATATACAAGACTGAGTACTAGTTAAATAAAAATATTAAATTTTGTTTAAATTGAAATGAAATTTATAATTATAGCAGTGACTAAAAACATCACTGGAAAACAAAATATCAATCTAAATAATAAACAATAAATTACAAAAGATTTATTCCATTTTCAATAAAGCATGTTTCTTTTAATTGCCATTTTATTCAAGCCATTTATAACTTTGCCAATATAATCATATAATTTTATTTTCCTGCTTGATCTGCCTATTTATCCCTAGATATAAAAAACTTCAATATATTTCTCTAAATATTGATGAGAAATTTCTAGCATTTCTTGATTATTTTTTTTATCCTTGAGATATTGACTATATCTTTGACTGTTGAGACTTGTAGTTCTTTATCAACAGTTTATAAAATTACCATATTATTTATGTAATCATAAGTTAGTGCTACATAAAAAATATTTATTTTTAGATTTCATATTTCAGTATTTTTATTTACACTAAATCTCCCTTTCTTTCTGGTTTCTTAATGGAAGGAGTTTTTGAACTGAAACCATGCGAGGAGAGAAAATCATCTAGTTGCAATTTTTCAACATCTAAATTTAAGAAATCTGGTGTGTCTTCACAAACAGTCATAATTATGTCAGTCAATAAAATCAGTTTGAATTTTATTACAGTGAGATTTTTAAATAATTCAATTTTGAATGACTACTGAGAAGGAATTTAATTTTCTAGTTTTTTTTATTCACTATGTTTTTTTTTTAATTAAAAAAACTTAAAAGAGTTAGGGACAAAAAATTTCAAAAAAAATTTGCTACAAGCAACAGAGATAATAATAAATACCATTAAAAAAACCTCAAGGAAAGTTTTTTTTTATACAAAAGGAAGATTTAATAACATTTATAAGTTTAATTTTATTAATTTTGTTTTGTTATTAGTGTACTTCCAATTTTTGGTTTTAAAAGCCTCCATCTTTCAGAAAATTTTTGAACCTGGACATTTCAAAGTAGTGCATTAATGTAAAAAATGTTAAACACTGAAAATTCTTTTTTACCCTACAAAATTATCAAGAAATCAGTACAAATCCTGAGAAGCAGATTCATTTTCCTGCCTTTCATATACTCATCATCAGCAATCGGCTAAAATAACATCATGGTACCAACCGAGGAAGCTGGAACAAACCAACCCACCAGAAACTTTTCATCTCACTCTGTATAAGATATTCCCAGAGGAATTTACAGGCATCATACAGGATTATAAGTAATATATATTAATTTTAACAATAATAATTTCACAGATTCCACAATATTCAATTTTATTTTAATTTGATAAATATATATTCAAATTAAAGAATTCTAAATATTAATATTTTGATTATGTGCAATTATATCAGTCAGATTCAAGATATTTAGTGGAAGGTACAGATTTAAAATGAGCCCTTAATTTTTATTAAATACAATAAACTATTAATATTTGAATTTATAAAACTATTTTAGACATTTAATCCATAGTTTACATTATTGAAGAAGCTGTCATTACAAAAAATTATTGAAGGTAATTTTAAACACAACTTTAGAATAACGTTAGATAGAATTTTTAATTGGTTGGCTCAATTAGAACAGTTTTTGTCCCTCTTTTTATTTTAACCATAATATTATTGAAATTGTGTGAAAAATTTTGGACAAAAAGTAATGAACTACCTAAATCAGTCTAAAAATTAAAATACTACTAAATAATAAGCACTGATAATTTTAAAATGTTTTAAGAAACAAGTAGAGTTTTATTTGTACAAGGACAGAAACATGTTTAAAAAATGATTTTTTATACTCTTATATACCATTTTTTAATAATGATTTCAATGCTTTTTTTCCCTTGGAGTAATATTTCTAATAGAGACAAAAAACACTGGAGCCATTTATGCTTTGAAATTTTAGGACTTTATCTGTCAAAAATTTAAATAAAGTAACAGAACTAAAAATTTAAAAATTTATTCAATAAAAAAAAATCAATTTTTTTAAATGTAATTTTATTTGGAATACTCACTTTTGCAATGATTTCAATGATAAATCTGGAAGTCCATGAGCATAATATGCTCTAGCCAAAGATTTGAAGCAACAGTCATGTGCCATTTCTAATATATTACACATTTTCTCCAATGTTTCCAGGTAAAGCAAATGTACTAAATGAAATTGAAAAAGTTGTATTTGTTTCACTCGATGAGCAGTAATGTCTATCCAAAGGCATAGATCATCCTTGACAGATGGCATATTATGCGTCCATGAGAGAAAAATATCTTCTATTTTAGAGGAATCAAAATCATCAGAATTTTCACGTATACATTTTTGAAGAGTGTAAGCTTTCTCAAATTCATCAATAAATCTTCCAGCCTACAATCAGAATACATAAATAGAATTTCATATTTATTTTATAAAATGATAAATATGTGATAATATTATAATATATATGCTCAATAGATTAAAAAATATTTTGGGACACAATAAGCAAACAAAATAAGATAATATAAAACATTTTTTTCTTTTTTCGTTAAAAAAAATAGTTAATGGTACTAGATAATTTAAGGGTCTTCTTTTTGCATCAATAATATTTTGTTTTTTTCTATGAAAATAATTCAAAAACCTAATTGAAATTACTAAGAGAAATTTAAACTCAAGAGAAATTTACTAAGTAAAAAATTAAAATGTAATTAAAAAATTTAAATGAAAAGTTTTGTAGAATTTGTCAAAAATAAATTTTGCATGTAATAAAACATAAGTATGTAAATTTTACTTATTGCATTGATAGTTATAATAAAATTTTAAATAGTGACTAAAAAATTTTCATTTAAAAAAACCTTACCAATTTGAAATTTTTGAAAATGTTTTATTTAGACGAAATACTCAATAAAGAGTATTTCTCATAGAGTGGGGAATATCTGATAAAGTTTTTTAATAGATTTAGTTCAAAATTTGACACAAACATAAATTTTGGACATTGAAACTAAGCCCCAAATTTCCTTTATTGGGGTCATCACATTTTTTAATTACCATATTTGCTATGACAAAAAAAGACATGCTACACAAAAAGACATATAGACAGACCTATCATCCCTTGACAGATTTGGTGCAAAATTTGAGAGTAATCTTGAGAGTATGAGTTATGAGAATCTATTTGAGAGTAGTAGAACACCAGATTTTATGCATCCAGATTTTATGCACCCCTTCTCAGATTTCCTGTGAATCAGTTTTATTCAAATTTCAATAGAAATCTCCAAATTTGGTGTAAAGATTATGTGCTATATTTTATATACCTAGATAAAAATGCTTTTGAGTAAACACAATCACAGACAGAGATAATTCTAAAAATGAGTCAAAAGAATCGTACATATTATTTTCTGAACCACGGAGATTTGTAAAATCTCAAATTCCAAAAAATGAAAACTATTCAGTTTTTCTTCTACTTTTTAATAAAAGAGGTCTATTAAAGCTAAAAATCATAACAGGCAAATAAGATTTTTTTACTAATTGCTAACATTTTAATTTATTTATGAAAAAAAATTAGTGAATTGTCGATTCCAACAATAATTATGAAAAAAATGAACAAGTCAGTTTTAGAGTAAATTTTCCTAATTTATCCTAATCAATTTCCCTAAAAATTCCCTGAAAAATTCTGGTTACCCCTGTTTCTTAGCTAGCCACCTTAACTTTGCTAATTAAAAATATTAAAACAAATACCTTCTTTAAAAAATAATAGAAGTGCTACTGGGGGTAGAGGTATTTGTGGACCAAAAATAAATATTTTGAGTTTTATCAAAAGCATTAGAAGCCCCCCCCCCTTTTCTCTTTAATGTGTCAGTATCACAACTGACATTAACTAACTTACTGAAATGTAGAGACAAAATCATAGATTTATCCTATTTGCAATTGATTGAAGGTAACTCTGGTCAAATATATAAATGTGTTTTCTTGCATAATTGATGTGCCTGTTGGTGGGAAAAAGGTGAGTATTATGTGTGTTGTTTCTTCCTTTGATGTTACAAGATGCTAGTATTTTACATTAAAATAAATTCCCTAGTTTTATTTTAAAAGTGACTCAATTGTTATTGTGAGGATCTCTGAAATTTTAAGAAAAATTAAATCAACCAATTTCAGTCAAAATCTCACTCACAAGACATTACATTTTGGCAAATCATGAAAATTCGAAAGTGGATTTGATTGACATGCAATCTCAGGCAGATAATGAAATTGTATTCTGGTTTACCAGGACCATTTAACAAAATTTGTGTTATTACTGCTATTTCAGAGCAAAAGAAACTGCGTTACAAGTGTCTTGATATCTTTTTGATATTTGGGGCTTCTTGTATACTGCAATCTGACAATTGAAGAGTTTGTAAATTCTCTTATTGAATAGTTGAGTATGTATTAGGCCGAAATTTCAGATGTTTGATGGGAGGTCTTGCCACAACCAATAGCAGGGTTCGGTTGTGAGGACCAATCAAGATGTAGAAAAGATGCTGGCTTCATGGATGAAGGATAATAAAACTATTAAGTGGTCCCATGGTCTTCAGTTTCTCCAATTTATGAAAAAAGTTCCCTATATTCAGCAATTAAAAAGTCACCATACAAAGCTATGTTTAGGTTTGAACCAAACATTGGAATGACAAAATCATCGTTGCCATCAGATATTATACCAACAATCGAAGACGTAGATGAACTTCAGAAAATTTTCGAGGATATGAATGCTGAAGAACAAAAAAATGAATGAACACTATCAGAGGAACATATGCTCTCTAATAAGATGTCAATATTTTCTAATTAGAGAAGAAGTCAAAGAAAAATTAATAATACAAGTCAAACAAATGAAAAATATCTCTGATGCACCACATCCAAGGGTTGATATTGGAGGTAATGCTGTTGTTCCCTTTCCAGATGTTGATAGAGTAAAAGCTAATTTTTAAAATCACATCGGTGTGGCGCTAGAAATTTATTTTCGAAAAATGGAGTTCTGAACAAACTGTAATTGAGGTAAGAAATGATATTTTAACTGAATTAATAGTTTTTATTCAATAAATAAGATTTATCAAATTTATATTTGTTTTAAATTTTACAGTAGATTATATTTATACAGTAGATTATATTTATACAGTAGATTATATTTATTCAGAATGCAAGTTTAATACAAAAGGTTAACATATTCACAGATATTTAGACCTGAATTCGATGCACTGCAGCAAATTTTCATTACTAAGGAACAAGTACCAAATCAGGGAATTTCTCTGAGAACAGCAGCAAGAAAAGGAGCTATAGGAACTAGGCAAGGGTTCGACCAATGTTGTTGTAAAAAATATTGTTCTCCAAGAAGAGATGTTTCGATATGTTCTGTTCAAAAGGTAATTCTAAGTGTCACAGTAGTTTGCCTAGTCAGAATAAATAATCTGTAATAACTGTATTGCTTTAAACAATATCCAAATAAAGTATATTTTCCTTCAATGATAAGATTTTTCCTCAAATATTGTTTTACTAAGCATAATTTAATTATTTTGCATAGATGCATATAATCTTGTCTAACAAATCAGTTAAAACATGAAAAAAATGGTTATCCCAAGCGCTGTGATAAGGCATTTTTCCTTGTTAATTTGGGTTTTCAATGGTAAGATCATGTTTTTCTAGTGAATTCACATTTTCCCTAGTGCTGTAAGTTAAAACACAGTTTCTCTAGTTAATTTGCATTTTTTTGAGACTGATTTCTAGTTTTCACTGTAACACACACACACACACACACACACACACTCAAATCCATGCCACAACCCACCAAAAACTACTGACACACAATCTGCAAATCTTTTTTAAAGCAACATGCATTTGAAAAAAAATGTTGATTACATACTTGCAATAAAGGCAAATAGTTTGAAGTGAAAAAGCCTGGAGACAAAGATTTCACTTCTTTCCTACAAAAATCTGAATATTTAGTTTTTAGTTGAGAAATATCAGTGAGTGGTAAGGTATCTTCTTGAAATATCCTGTGCAAATACTTGCATTTTTTCAGAACCTCATTTCCAGGTAAAATTTCCTGTTTATTAAAAAAATACAAATGATAAAACTTTAAACAAATTTATTTAAGAAATATACAACTATTTTAATATTTAAATTGAAAAATTTCAAGGTTTCTTTTCTCGAGATTTAATAAATTGACTCACAAATAACTAATTAATACCATATATAATTAGCAAATTTATTAACCACATAGCAAATTAAAATACAGGAATAATAGCTGAATAAAATTATAACAAAAATACGGAAAATTGTATTATTATTTAAGTAAATCTCACATCAATACAATTGTCACCATTAACAATGAGTCTTAAGATAGATGAGAACAACCAAGTATTTTCAAACAAAATCTGGTTTTGCTTTTTAAAAAAAATTTCTCTATACAATAATGCATATAAAAAATATTTTGGAATAAAAAAAAAACAAATTATTTATCTTTTCATCACATAAACCCTTTTTAGAATAGAAAAATCCTGATCCAAATTGTATGACAATTATCCATTATTTTATTAGCTTTTCTAACAAAAAACGATTGATCTTAACATATGAATACAGCTTTGGCACAAGTGAGTTATATTACAGATAAAGATGGGATTTTATAAATGATTTTTTTCATGATCTAAGAAGCAATCTCAAGATCCCCCCCCCCATACACAAAGTTTCAACTGCTTTTGCTCATATTCTTACATAGACATAAACAAGCCTAAATCTAGAGGTAAAGTGATATCATGTTATTTAATTTTAACCATTCCCTCTTGTCATAATACAGATGTTCTCAACTGTTAAAACTTTTATGCCACATTAACAAGAAAAAAAATCTACATAGCATTATGAAGTCTTTTTCTAATTAAAAATTGGTGCATTAGGAATGTAGTGTTTATAAACACACTTGATGCTTGCTTTTTTCAATTATAAGAGTAATTGAGACTGCCTTTGATGAAATGTTATTCATTAAGAAAAATTATCAATATTTGACAAGAAAAGACAATACGAGCACAGAGCCTCAGTTCCTTTTCAGTGGCCTTTTTATGTAAGTTCACTTTGGATACTAAGAATACAATAAATATGCTTAATATGATCAATGCATTAAAGAATGAGTCACTACTTTTTAACATAACCTTGCTTTATATTAAAGGGATCATATTACATGAGAATATTATAGTTGTAGGTAAGGTATGGGTAGAAACAGGTAAGAAATAGAAAATTAACACAATAAAAAAACTACGAACTCCTAAAAAAGTATAATTAAAAATTAATTTTTTATATCAAATAATACTTGGAACAATTAAAATGCTTTTGAAGTCAACTATTTATTCTGGAAGTTTTAATTAATTTCAGTAACATAATTTTGATCAATAAAGTACCAATACAAGTCTATGTTGGGACAAAAGTTGCATTATGCAATAAATGAATGCTCAAGAAGTTCAATCAGCACCATACAAATATCTCTGACCACACTATAATCATTAAGGTTATTTCTAAGCTAATGGTGATCATTATTACCCTTTATTTCTAAATCATTCATAAAAGAACAATAAGTAACAATTACAGACTTTGTGAAACTATTAGAAATTTTTAACAAAAAAGAAATGATAAAGGAATTAGGACCCTATACATGTGGAAATATGAATACCAATTTTAATTCTACATAATAATTTCAAGCATTAGTTTCATCTTATCAGCAACATATAAAAATATCTCAAATAATCAATCACATATTTATTTGCCATCCAAAATACTGAATTTATTCTACTTTAGATAAAAATCAATATTTGAACTTAAAAAAGAAACTAAAAAAAGCCTAGCAAAATTGATTTTAATCAGCACTAACATCTGAAGTACGTTTTTTATATAAACTACATGTTATATAGTTTTTGACATAAAACTAATGATTCGAAAACTAAGATTTATGCAATTATGTCCATATACTAAGATAAAAATTAGAAGAAACACATGATAAATTTTAAAAAAACTGGAAATTCAAATCTAATTGAATGTGCACATCACAGAAAATTAAGAATGCACTACATGATTATAATCAAGCCATATCCAAAAAAGAAAAAAAGATGGTTGAAAAGACATATTTCAACTTGCCTCTTTTTCATCTGCTTCTTCTAATACACCCCAACTTTCTAATACTTTCTTACATCTATTGAATGAAAAAAGTAAATCATTTTATCTTCAGCATCACATCTTTTTAAAGTATAATGAAAATAAATCGTTATAGATAGCTAAATCAATTAATGCAATATGTATAACTCTTCATAATTTCCTCATGGGTCTTATTATTTATTATATTGAGTAATACATCATAATGAAGTTTACATTTTGAAATACAACATTTTAAATTATTAAAAAAAAAAAGTTTTTAGAAATGACCATACACGCATTAAAAAACATTAAAAAATAAAAATGTTTCAGAAAACTAACAAATTAAAATTAAGCATTAATTAATTTTACATATCAATAAAACATATAAAAGTCAACTTTTCTTAAAATATAATAACACTTTTATAAAAAAGTACATATACAGTAAATAAAATAAACATATATATATTTCACATGATCTCCATGTTCATTGACACAAAACAAAGACTACTATCAGCTTTTCAAAGTGAAAATTTAAATAAATATTCAATTAAGATAATAACTGAAATTTTATCTTTTTCTACAATAATTACAGAATAAATATTTTTACATGAGATCTTTTAATACTACCCTTTAATACTACTAGTCAAAATTTCACCATTTCAGTTATATCAGATTTAGGTTTTCACAATATTATTTTCTGACAGTTATTAATTTAAAAAAAATTATATGCAAAAAATTTAATGTTAACTTTAAAAATTATTCTATCATTATTTTTTTTAAATATTTTTATTTTAATATTACAAAGTTTTAATTTGTTTCAATGTACTGCAGCTTTAATAATGTGTAAAAGTAGGCATAAATCAATTGCCAAAATGAAAGAGAAAAAAAAAAAATTTAAGAACTTGTAAGTAAATGAAACAGATGTGCAGCGAAGAGTAGCCACCTCAGATTGTAAGAAATTGACCAGATTTTGCATTTCTATCATGAAAATTTTGGAAGAAATTAATCCAAAAAATTATATCATCATAAAATTAAAATTTTTAATATTTTTTTTTTCAATAATGCCAATTTTATTTTTAAAAATTCTGATTTTTTTTAAAGTTAACATTAAGACTTTGAACATTACAACATTAAAATTTTGAACTAAACACCTAGCATAATTTTATGAAAATTCTTCTTTAGTATTTTATACAAAAAGAGCTTTTTTTAAAAACCTTATTCATTAAAAGATTGTATTCTCAAACAAGCCAATATATAAAAACATAAACATTTTCAATTGAAAACAATTAACAATTTATAGCCTACTTTTATATTCCTTCAGAAAGTATATTTCAAAATTTAAAGCTGGTGTAAGACTTTTATAGGAATATTAAAAATAAAATGATAATAATAAGACAGCAATTTGGTCTATTCATTCTTTTTTGAAAATTAGCATAGTCAACTCTATGCTAGCTTCCTTTGGCACTTAGGGTATTCTGAAACTAGGATTACTTGTTGAATCAGATACAAACTAAAACTCTTATATCTATCTTGATCTTCATTATTCTTTTAGTAAAGTTTTATTACATTTTAAATTTGTATAAATATTTAAACTATACTACTTTAGATACTTCACATCTACTCTGTTTATGGAATACAAGCACATTTATAATGAGGTTAACTTGCATTTCATTACAATTATATGAAAAATTCAACCTATACATCTTATCTATGCTATGATTTTTACATTTATTTTTCAACAGTAAAACTTGTAACGTAATTCCAGTTATAGATGACATAACTAAGAATTTATTTAATAAATGACATAATTAACAGATTTTCCTATAGTTGGACTGTGAATTGCTTTTCACTAAGGAAGTTTTAAAGATAGAGCAAGATTTTTGCATTAAAATAACTCAATATACAGTAAAACATTACATTTAAGTTCATATAACAGAAAATTTAATCACTACAGAATTCTAATCATATAAAAGAAAAAATTGAAGAATTCATTATGCTTTGCCACATACAATAGCTTGTCTAACTTTGAAATAAAACTCCTGGAGTTTCAAAATAAGATACATTGAACTTCTTAGAAATTTCCTTATATCTTGAGAATACATCTTCACAAAGGTTCCTTATTTTTACTTTTTACTGGTTAGTTTTGTGGTTTTTATGGCACAGAAGCTTCCAGACTTGGTATTTCCCAAAGATGTAATTGGTGCCAATATCACTGCAACTTCATTCTTATTTATTAAAAGACATATATTTACTAACTTTAGAATAATAAAATTTTTAATCCATGAAGTTTATAAAAGTTTAGCAAATTATGTTTTATAATCTCTACATTTTTAATGAAGAAATAAATCACTAAACAATAGTCTTCATTTCATTGGCAGGCATGCATTTAGCTGAACAGAAATGCAAAACAGATTTAATATGCAAAAAGACAGAATTAATTACAAGCAATTTAAATATGAACTTTAAAGTAATAATGAAAACCCAATTAATAATTTTTGAGAAAAATTGAAACATGCTCATAAAAGACACAAAAAGGATGTAGTTTCATTCAGTACCAGAACTATGTGAATACAACAACAAAATCTCAGCAATCTGATTAAGATTTGGCATTTTCAGCAGGATGAAAAAAGGTGGTTTAAAGCAAAAGTCATCACTGAATGAACACATCAGTGATCTTTGAGCAAAATAAGCAATAAATTGTTGTTAATGCTTTGAATTATTTTTTGGTAATTCCTATATATATATAAAGATAAATATGTTTCTATGATTTTTTGATGAATTTAGTTTTTGCCAATCTTGATGAAATTTAGCACTTAAGTTTTTCAAGACAAGTAAAAAGTCTTACTCAAACATTCAAAGTCAAATTAATTAAAAAATAATCAAGATTTTAAGCTATATCTTCTAGAAATGTTAGTTCATAAAAATCATTTTTATTCAACCTTAACCCCCCCCCGAAAAAAAAACTTTATTTTAATATACTAATTATGTTTATAAAATTTCTTTTCTAATTAAAAAAATGACAGATAATCTGTAACAATATTCTTATTACAAAGCAACATTCAAAGCAATTTCATTATTCCACTAAACAATTTATTCAAGTGCTTCTTAATGTCAAGTCCTTTTTTTTAAATATGTATGTTAAAATTAGAACAAAAATTGTCTGTTTCATAAACTTCAAAGTAGGATTTCCCCATTTACTTTTATTCAATGTCATATGTAATTTTAATTTTCATGCACGGTAAATTACTGCAACTTGATTAATTCTAAAAATTTATATTTTTAAATTTATTGAATAACAAGGCAAAATTTTATACAAATATATTCATATTAATAGTTTAACTAACATTTACTTTGAACAAGTTATTTCCCAAGACGGATAGTTGATTAAAAATAGCATAATTTTCAATATAATTTTGCATTTTAGGGTGATAAATATAGATTTTTCTACTAAAATGGTCATCTTAAAATGGAGCTATAAATTTATCTCTTCCACCAGTTTTCTAATGTGATATCTACCAGATTTCTATCAGTTCAATGTATTTTTCTTAATATATTAAAATAATTAAAATAATTTTTATAAATTTATTTTATTGGAAATTAACATACTTTTCTCTATAAGAGTGCAAGACTTCCTCTTCACCTAAGATAAATTCAGTTTTATCCATTTCAAACAAGGTTTCCCAAGCAACTTGATATTCATCCAGTCCTTCACGAAAATCCCCTAGACTATGATATAACATGCCAGTATGCAATGCAGGGCATTTTGAATATTGGTATTGAAAACCAATAAGAAGGTCTTGATCTTCCATATTGAAGTAGGCTTTCAAGAGCAGTTTCAAATAAATTTCATAATTTGGAGAAATATGTGACAAATTATTTTCCAAAATAAAATGTTCTAATTTTAGATAAATCTTCTTCAGCAAATCAGGAAACTTTCCAGCAGACTAAAAAATTAATAAAAATAAATTAGAAAGTAAAATATTACGAAAAAGCAAAGCAACAGAAAACCAACAAACAATTAATTCATATAAAACAGAAAATAATTAAGTATTAATAATGTTTAGAATTAAGACTGAATCTTTAATCAATTCTACTAATTTTATCAAGATAAGTTGGCATATTGTTAGAAAATTACATTACGCAACATATGTGATAAAAAAAAAGTTCTACAGGACTCAATTTGACGCTAACTTATTTCTCAGAAATTTTTATCAGATACAATTCTGATTTAAAAAATAAAAATAAAGTTTTTAGTACTTTTTCTAAACACAATTGGAAACATTTTCACAAATGCCATTTTACATCACCATAAAATTCCAAAATTAGCATTTCAATAATAAGAATTTTATTTCCAGATATTGATTCTTGTATTTTTAATAAATGTTTAAAATATTTTAAATTATACTTCAAACAATATTTGCCATTATTTTAATTATTACATTTAGAGTCATATTGTTGTAAAAATATTAAATATAATTCTTGATAAATTTTATGGCTACTACAAAAAGATTTAAAATGGATCAAACTTATTTCTTAATATATTTTGAAAGAATGAATTTTGTAAATTTTATTAATGATATAAACAAATTGTTACAAAACAGGGTATCTCCATGTTTTAAAATTTTTATTTTTATTCCCAAAACAATGTGTTGCCTATGGATTAATCCCTCAATATATAACTGAAATTCCTTGCATGTTTGAATCTGATACAATTCTGTTGGCTTTTGTGTTAAGTAATATAACACAATTAATACATAGACTATTCACTTTAATGACATTTCACTAGAATAATAAGAAAACTGCAAAATCAATCATAGAATATTTATTTTTGAATTTGCAATATTTTTTTATAAAATATTATTCTTGGAGTGGGGTGGAGCTATTGCCAATCATAAAAAGGGGGGGGGGGAACTATTAAAAAAACATATCTACAATTATTGTACCTCTACCAGTAATGGAACTTAACATTGGAAATAAGTAAAAGGTGGTTAACATACAAATAATGAAATTAGTATCAAAATATAAATATTGTGTGCCACTGTTTAGATAGGTTGAATCTCAACTGGGTAGGCATATTGTTTATAGTGTTTGGAGCTGTGGGTTCTTGCTTTCCCTTAATATTGCTTATTTTTAAAATAAGATTAACATAGAAATTCGATGATTCTGTAAAGGCTAATTATATGCAACAAGATGAACTCACATTTTTTTAAAAATATTTATTTCTATATTCTGAATGTTGACAAAGTAAATGTTTTTATTTCGGATCCTTAGAGAAGAAAGATTAAGTTCAAATCTCTAAAGCTTGAAAATAAAAATAACACTTAAAAAGCGTGAATGTTTCACTTTTTTTTGCATACATATAGAACAATTAGGGTAAAAGAAAATATAGTATTTACATACACTGTATTAATTATTTGCTTATCATATATATTTAATGAAGTAATTATCAATGAAAATAAGCTAGCTTATAGATAAAAAAATACTTTTATATTTTATTTCCCCAAATTGTATGAGCTAAAAGATGGATCTTTAGGTTCTTGCATTTTTGAAAAGTAAAATTCAATATGCGTCATGTAATACAAACAATTAGTTTCAAGAGTACAGATTTAAAAAATATGCTTTTTAGTTTATTTTTTAAATTAGCTTCAATTAAATTTAAAAATACATTAGTAAATTTTTAATAATGATCCAAAAAATATTTAAAAGGATTTTATCTCAAAATTTAATAGGTATTTTAAACTACAACTATCCAATAAAATCACATCATTTTGACTTGCATGCTTTTTTTTGCAAATGGATTTTGAATACTAAATATTTTTTTAGCAGAATTCCACAGTCATTTTTCTCAAAAATCTAATATTGAGTTAGTTTCAAATTAATTATCTTTCAACATATTAAGCTAGTTTACATTAAATTGTATCATTTTCTATCTGCAGTTACATACATTTTGTGTATATCTGAATACATATTTTTTATTATTTTGAACTACAGTAATAAAAATATTTTGATTCTCTAGAATGCTTGGCAGTCATATATATATATTTGTCTTTCATTATAATCAACAAATATATAATCAGATACATTTTGTGAAATATAATTATTCATACAGAAACAGATACTTCATCCTATATTATAAAATAATAATAAAAGATGAACCAAAACTCTCGACCAAAATATTAAAACAAGATAATGTTGCAATTTTGATTATTTTATTTTTAAAAATTTATCATGGTTACATTCAAGTGAGGACACAAAAACAAGCACAAATATATAATGCAAAATTGTGCGAATCTAATCATTATTTTTTTTATCTGCCCAATTCATATTAAATATAGTTTTTGTGAAACTCATTGTTTTAGGAATTAATATATTTTGAGTAAGCGCACAGTTATGCTAATAATAATTTTTAAAAACCCTTCAATAAATTCATGTATGGAACACTAAAAATTATAGAGCTGTTTTTTTTTTTTTTTTTTTTTTTTTTTGCGATTTGAATGTTGCTAATCTCAACAGAGAAATCTATTCTTTCACACAGTTGCAGAGGTCTCGTTCATGCTAATTAGTTGCAGTTTGGGAATCTCATAGAAAATTAACAATTGTCTTGCAAATAGAAATTAGAAATTGGACTCATCTATACAAAAAGGGAGGGGGGAAGGGTAGAAAGTAGAAAATGGGTAATTTTTTTCCACACACAATTGCGAATGGTTTTTCGAAGCCATCACTACGATCTTTAGAGACTGGAACTTTTTAGATAGGTAAAAAAATAACTAAGCTTAAAATTAACTGCATTTTCCCCAGTTTTTTCTGTCAGTTTTGAAATTTTTTATGTTTGGTCAGTGTCATGGCAAAGCTGTTAATGGCTACTACCCTAATGAAGTATTTACACACCACATACTGAAGTTCTGTTGGGAGTTTTGATAAATATTTTCAAAATACTTGTCACAATTAACAAATATACAAGGCTATAATCACTACTATATATGTTAATTAAAAGAGTATATGTCATAGAATGCTAAGATCTAAGAAGTTTATGAAATATTGCTTATCATATTGGGAAGATATTACAAGATTAAATATCAATTTCTGTTATTTAATCTAGGTAATTATGTCCTATTGTCTTATGTATTATCCAGGAAATTATGTCCTATTGTCCTA
>JAPMOQ010034576.1:990597-1014777 GCA_026543055.1 Argiope trifasciata
GGAAATTATGTCCTATTGTCTTATGTATTATCCAGGAAATTATGTCCAATGTATTATCCAGGAAAATACATATCACAGTTTTCAAAATACAGTAATATGTATTTTCCACTTTTACTGACAATTTATCAAGTGATAACGGTACAAGAATGATTACCATAAAAAAATATCATAATGTTTTAAAACAAATTTACCTTCAAAAATGAATGGCTAAATGCAGGAATGCTAGGACAGCTCAGGAAGGCATTGGCAAAAATATCCATGCCTTTGTGTGAGTTAGTTTTTCCAAGGATGAAAGGGTCTTTAGCGAATGCCTCATATTTCTTTGCTAATGACTGAAAAGTTAACAAATATGTGCTTAAATTTTAAGGTAAAAAATGCATTTATTTCAAATAATTGTTTTAAATATTTTTATATAAAATTCATAAAACTTACATCTCTTTCTAAGCTGTCTTGCAAAGAAATAGACCACAGTTCAGGAAATAATTTATTCCATAGATCTTTTATAAGACTTTTATCTTCTACACCTAATTTTAGAATAGCATCACAAAATGAAGAGATATGGATGTTGCTCGAATTTCTTTTGAAAGATTTTAAGTCTCTCAAGACAACACTAAGTTCCTTTAATAGAAAAACAATATGGATCAATTTAGGAACTAAACACATTTGTAAAGACAACAATCACAGAATGTAACTTACTCTATTTAAAACTGAGAAATATACAATGTAGGAATGTATGAAATTATTTTGTTATATCATTCACTCAGACATTTTATATATAAAAATATTTTATATTTGAAAAAGTCAATTAAAAAATATTGATTTGGAGTTGAAATATATAAAAAATATTTAAAAAATCTGAATATTTTTTTTTTATTTAGAAAACAACAAAACTAATTACACTCATAATAATTAACAAGATCTGAATTAAATTTTTAATAATTATTTTTGTCATCAATAATAGTTCTGAATAAAAAATTTCCACAATTAAGTTCATTTTTTAATTTTCAAATTCCATTTTTCCTCATAGAGTTTAGTGATTATGCTACATTTGTATATTAAGCCAACATAACGAGTTTTCAGATTTCTTTAGGACCAAAAATATAACAAAGCTTATTTTAAATAGTTTTATTAAAGAAATCCTTGCTTCAACATTAAATTTATGGAGAAAATAGATTTTTTTAAATCATATTGGATCATTAAAAGTAACTTATTTTGTTGTTACAATGCAAGGCTACTTGGTCGATTAGCTTTGTAAAACTAGTCTTCCAAAAAAGAATTTTCACTGCAGCAGTTAAAAGTATGGTAATAATTTTATGAAAGAAAACTTTTTGGAGAATTCAATAAAAATAAATAATTTTAAGTTCCAAATTTACATATAAATATATATAATTGAATGCCTATTTAAATTGCACCTGAAATCATTAATTACAAAGTTATGCTTTCATCCAAGGGCTCTAAAAAATTATTTTTTTTATCATCTTAAAATTCATAAAATTAACTTTTCTGTGACATTAAAAAGAATAAATTATGTCAAGTAACAGTTTTGTTTTTTCATATTTCTCTCTTTGTTTTGGAGTTACTATGCTACATTATATACAAATAGTCAAACAGACAGATTTGCTTTCAAAAGATTTTGCTCAAAATTAGATAGAAATATACAAATTTAGCATAAAGATACATACCAAAGTTCATCTATGCAACTCAAAGAGCTTATTGAGTTATTTTTGCTACAGATAAGACAGATTTTTTTTTTTTTAAATTTTGTTCCTCAAACTGAGAGAGTTCTAAAACATGGAAATTAATCAAAATCTGAAGTTCGACTTTTTTGATGATTATAATGCTTTATCTATACTTTGTATGCAAGAAAAAAAAAGGAATAAATTCTATGCCAAGTAATGATTTTGTTTTTCCTTCTATTTATCCATAATTAGTAGTAACATTTTGTCAAGTAATTTAAATGTGAATTTTTCGCTTATTTTTTACACAGTCTAACTGAGACATACATTTCTTTTTTTAAGTTATGCTCAATACATATTATTCTTAATACAAATTATTCATTTGAGCCAAATAGAAGAAGAAGATCTGAAAATATAGGTGTTTCCAAAGAATATCCACATCACTGGTTTGGTTTGCAATAATACTTTTCATTGTTTTAATGAAATTTAAACCACTTACAGAAATGATTCAATAATTAAGAAATGAAGATCTTGCAATCACAACGGAAATTTTCCTTTTTATGTGGTCAAATTTATTTTTGTTTATGGAAATAATATATCTGATAAATTGAATGATTATGACTGAAATTTTTATTGAAAAATAAGAAAGTGAAGCTATTGCATTAGTCAAAATTAAACAAAGTTAAACATTACATTAGTCAAAGTTAAACAGTGCATACCATCATGTTTGCATTACAGATATGATGTCATTTGCCTTGATTCCATATGAAGTTCATGTACAAAACAAGTAAAACATGTGTAATGTTATTAAAATTCATGGCTTAAATGTTTATCATAATTTGATATTTAAAAGTACTGCATAGACGGAATGGTGAATATCAATTTAAGCACAAGATATTTAATTATAATGCAATATATTTGTGGAGATTTCAAATGTGGTTTGATAAAAATCTAATCACTATTTTAAACATATTGATAGACAAAAAGCATTCATGGAGGACCGAGATCATACAAAACTTGGGAAGCAATCATGTCATTTGTGTCTATCGTGATGTGAAAAAGTATAAAATTTCATATTTCTCATCCTTAAAACCTTATATTACAAATTAGAAAAAGGTTTACAGTTCCACAATTCATTAATTGGATGTTTTGAGACTTATCGCAGGTTATGGGAAATGCTATTTTGCTATAACATGCACTGTAGAAAAATAAAGCTGAGCTAGATATCTGGACTGGTCAAGTACAGGGAGTATTTTATAAAAATAAGCAATACTGAACAATTAAGAAGCTGAATTACAGTTGAAGAATTTGAAAGCACAGCAAGTATGTAGGAAAGAAGATTTTGGTTTTATATGTAGTACTGAAGAATATACAGAGATATGAAAAGAAATCATACTGAAATATACTAAATTTATTCACTAATGAATTTGCGCATTATTATAATAATGTTACAGCCTAGTAATAATGTTTCCTAACACAGAAAGTCTCATAATAAGACTCAGATGACAAAAATATTATTAAACGGTCGCTTTTGGTGACCAGCTGATTTGCTGGGGTCATTAATTATATTTAATTCTAGTTAAATCTCATAGAGACGTTTTCATGACAATGATTTTGCCAAATTTTCAGGCATTAAAGGCATTTTGTTTTAATTGCTCAGAATATGCAGTGTTACATGAATATTGCATTAAACTTTAACTAAGTACATGAACATTTCTGATGGGTGTTCACGGTGTTACTGTTTTGAAGAATTAATTAATATTGAAATCCATATTCCAAGACACAACTTTGTAATTAAATCTCATTTATATTTGAAAAATTGCTGACTCCAGTATTGTAGAGGTTTCCACAACAATGCCAAAACAATCTCGCACCACCACATAATTTACAGCTAATTAAGTTATTATTACAGGTAACAGCCAAAAATATTATTATAGTAAATTAACAGAAAATATTAAAAATAGTTTATCGCTGAATCACATAATTTACAACAAATCAAGTTATTATTACAGTTAACAGCCAAAAATATTATTAGTGAATCAAAAGAAAATATTAAAAATAGATTATAACTGAACTTTACAGTCGTTTAACTTATGCAGTCATCATGTTGTGACAGGAAGACTAATATGTCATTGCATAGGCAGTAGTTTTTTTTTTTTTTTTGGCTGTATTAAAAATGCTGATGATCAGTTCATCTTATTTTCACAAAATTGCAACTGCACTTTATAATGTTCATTTTGTAAACTACACAAATAGTTAATATAATCCTTTCTTCTTTGGTTTTCCTCAATAGATGAGAATGTCATTCAATATTTAACAAAACAATTAAAACACTTTGCATATCAGAACAACATATAAATAATCTGATAAAAAAGGCCTCAATAGAAAAATTTCGACACAGTGTGGTTAGAACTAAAATGATTCTACACAAATGTATGCAAATCTCATATTGCTAGACTTATTTCAGTCGTTTTTCTATTATATGAGACTTGTGAAAAAGAAAACTGTAAAAAAAGTTTATATTTCGACCATTTGATAATGCTTTATATACAATATCGAGAGATCCAATTTAAAGGTATTTTTGTATCCATACAAGATCCATGTAATGTAAAAGTCACAGTCCCAGGCAACAAATGGATTTTTCTTACAATTTCTGACTAGAATAGCTGTTAACAATGTTTAGCCTAGGAACATTTAATGATTAGATTATGCTCTTTTTACTCTAAATGGAGCAATAAAAAGTCAGGACTGGGGAGCTACAGGTTCTAACATTACACACGATAGCCCCTTCATTTTGATTACCAGATTGTATGGTGTTTTATTAATGATTTCATTTTTGGCCTCTTTTTTTCCCCCCTCCAATGAAGAATAGTCTTCAATGGGTGACCATCATTATTAATTTCTGTGGCAGTAAAATATTCCTGTCTTACAAAAACAGGAATGTTTAGGGGCTAATCTCTTTATTATGCAAGATGGTGCAATACCCCATAAAGTCCAACAAGTGCTGTAAGAGTTCATTTTGGTGACGATTGGGTAATTCCGAGACATTTTCTGACTACCTGACCTATTTGTTCTCCAGATTTGAATTATGATTAATTCTAGTTGAGTGGATTGTGTCTTTGAAGTAAGTATACAAGCTCTGCTTCAACATAAAGAAATAATGTGCCATTCTCCTGCGGTTCCTCAAGAAACTTTGAGTTACTTTTGAACATTTGACTGACATGAATCGAATGCACACTGAAAAATGATGCAATTAGGTTTTGTAAATTTTCTTTCTTTCTTTATGGACTATCTCTTCATTAGAGGGTTGAAATTTGAATTATTATTTATTATTTTTTATTATTTATAATTTTTGTATCATGTGCATCAGCGGAAATGCAAGATTTATTATTGTGATTTTGAAAAAGATTATCCTCGCTGACTCACTGTAGTTCCGCATTTTTTATGATGTATCGAAATATTTCTACTTATATGTTTTTCCGAGTTGGCAACCGGAAATTGCGTTTACAATTAATGTTTACTTTGGTTTCTATTAATAAAGTTGTCTTTCATAGAGTCGATGTTATTCCAAATAATTTAACGCGTTAATTCTCTAATATGCATTGTATAACATCAAAATTTCTCTACATTGGTGACCCGGACGTGATGAATTTTCAACAGCTCTGTGGGCGCCATCTCTCCATCAACAACACAAAGTCGTCAGACTCACTTGACACAGCAACGCACAGTCGTCAGATCTACTTGACGTAGCAACACAAAGCCGTCAGACTCACTTGACGCACAAACGCAAAGTCGTCAGACTCACTTGACGCAGCAGCAACGCTCGTACACTAGCCATAACGCTTGGCTCAATGAAATCGTTTGTCTCTCTAGCGAACTCACTGGTAGGAAAGTATTGTAGTGACATCTTAATAAGCCAGTAACTACCACTAAACATTGGTGGCCATTTTTGTATAGTGGGTAAGTTACTGGATTTCAAACCCGAACATCGCAGGTTCCATCCTTGGCGGAATTCAACCTACGTATTGGCACAATTCCGCCAACACCTACGCCAAAACTTTTTTATTTCAGGTTTCTTTTTTTTCTTTGAAATTCAAGAAACACATATACCACATTTCAAATATATTCATTAATTAGAATGGTCTCTACATAAATATCAGTAGTGTCACTTTAATTAGAACCATTCTGTATTAAAACTTTTACTCTGGCTTTCGTACTTACTTTTTTAGTAGACTCAGTGTTTATATCATAAGAACTTGACCTTTTTTCTGAGATTAAAGATGCTACCAATTGGAAACAACTTGGTAGAGAAAAAGATTTTGAAGACCACAATTCAAGACAGGCCAAGTGATTCAGAACATCATCCAAAGTCAAAAACTGAAAGAATCGTATGAATTTTATCCGAGTTGCAAGTGAATTAAAATGAAGAACAATGGCAGCCTTACGTGAGGAAAGACCGAACTTATATTCACTTTCAAAGTACCTGTTAAAGAGAGAAGGGGGAATAAATACAAAATTCCAAATCATTCCATAAAAATATAATTAATAAAAAATTAACATTATTACATTCAGAGAATTATATACAGGTTTCTCACCCTTATCTTTTAATCTATTTGAAAAGCATTAGAGATAAATATCTACTCACACTTGGCCAAGTGTTTTAAAAGAAGAGCAGTTATATTTTACATTGCTATAACAAGAACAACAATTTTTAAAAATTTACAAAAATCTGACATTTTATTTAAAATTTCTAATTATATTCTTCATGTTTAGCAAAATATTCTTACATTTAAAAAATTCTTTTATAATTAAAGTTGACTGATTAATGAAACATAGCAAATCACTATTTTAGATGAATTTTACAAATAAATTCTCGGGTTTCAAAATAGATCTTAAGGGACTGTTTGGAAATTGGAACTGCCAATGTTTGTTCTCAAACTGTTCCTTAAAATAAATTTATATTTGAACCCTATTTAGATTAATTGTTATAACTTGACCAATTTTAGTCATAAAGTAATTAGAATTTTTAAAATCTATACTTGAGAGGCTTAATATAATTTAATTAAATATGAATAAGATTAGGGGACTATTTAAAAAATTAGAATTCATAACATTTTGATAAATATAATTAATGATTCAAACAACAAAAAATAAATTTTTTCATGAGTTATACAAAACATTTTTGCAATTGAAACTATATGTCGATTTCCAGCAATTTAGAAATTAAAAATTGGGCCACAATAAATTTTTTTAAATACAATTACCAAGAAAGAAAATAACAACAGAAACAGACCTCAATTATAATTGAATGACTAATATTTTAATTTGAAAGATAAACAGAATAAATAAATAAAAGAGGGCAAGGGTTCTTTGTTTTGCATTTTTGTATAGTAAATTCTCCAATTTTGAATGCTGTATGTAATTTTAATAAAAGAATCAATTACTTTTATCAGAAATGTGCATGTTTTTGAAAGTAATTAATTTCAATTTTGAAACAAACAAAAAAGTTTCTAAATATTGCCGGCAGAATAGTGATGCCTTTAATAAATTATTCTCATTTAATTAAGATAAAAAATTTGTTTTACTAGTTAAATTTGAATAATTTAATTATTCATCAATAAAAAAAATTGTTAAATTTACCAGCATCAAACACTTGATGCTGGTAAATTTAACTAAGAAATAAATTTTTAATTTTATTTTCTAAATTGTTAAATGATAATTTAACTTTTAGAAATCTTTGCAACCCTACTGATATTTTATGTTAATACCAATGTAACTGAATTGAAATCGCAAATGAAAAATTATAAGGTCAGGTCTAAAAAACATACAGGAAATTTGACAAAAATATATAGAAATTTTAAGAAATTTGTCAAATTATTATTATTTTTAGAGTTTTGTACACTGAAATTATAAACAGAAAGACCAATAAACTCTGATGTGAATAATTATTTTCTTGGCAGTAAGTAAGTAAATAAATAAATAATAATAATAATAAAGAGGATCAAATGGAGAAATTGTAAATATGGAAGCAGAATTCTTGATGAAAATATTTGTTTTCTAAAGAAATTTTAATATCAAATTAATTATAGTAAGTATGGTTAAAATACCTTTTTTTTACATAGTTGAAAATTGTAACTAAGGGCTCAGAAAAGAAATCCATAAAAATATTGAGAATTCGTTAAGTTATAAATGAATCATAATATTTTAAAAAGTATTAATTTTATCATAATATATATTCACTAAACTATTGACATCTAGAAAATGGGAATAGTTTTAGTATACACTTTATATATTAGTTAAAATAAATCTTAGACTAAACTTAAAGTAAACACTTAAAATATACAAACCAGTAAATTAATTCGACTATTTTAAAATGCACATCATGCACTATATTGGCACTTGCAAACTCATGGATTCTGTGAAATGATATCTTAATAAGATGAAGAGCATTTTTCATACATCGATCATTTATTAAATCTTTAACAAACCAATTTTTAACTATATTTAAAATAGTTACAAATACTTCTTCAGTCTTGACTAATTTAACCAATTTGGTAATCAATTTTTTCATATTTCCAAAATCAGGTATTTCAAAAAACCCAATTTCAAAAATTTCTAAAGCAATAGCAACTTTTGCTTCTTCAGCATTATATTTTTCTTCAGCTACAAAAGAAAGAGACAGAGAAAAGATTTAATTGAAATGAAAAAAATATATAAAATTGCATTAAAGCAAAAAATGAAATGTAGTTTGTAGTAGATGCACAAAAAAGTTTGAATTAAAATAATTCTAAATGCAACATATTAAAATTTTTTAATTGCTTTTAAACTTTTGACTATCACTATGGTTCCTTTTTAAAAAAAAATTGGCAGATTTCCTACTTTTGTTATAATCAAAATTATAGTTACTCATCATATTAATGATGTTATATTACTGTACAATACACTGTTAAATATTACAAACAAAATTAAGCAGAGAAACCAAGTCTAAAATCCATGTTACATCAACATAACTCTACCAATTTATTGTAGAATTAAAGTTGTATTAAGGTCTCTATAGGTCCTTAGACAATGCAAATATCATGGATCCTCTTTTTTTCAATAAATAAATAATAAATATTGATTTCTGTTTAATATTTACATTAATAGCAAATTTTAATAAATGAAACAACATAATGCATCAGATTTAAAAAGTGGTTCCAATATATGAAATATTTAAAAAAAGCAAGTATGAAGTCTTAAAATAATTTTAAAAAATATAGCATAAAAATGGTAAAACATTTTTTTAATTAAATAATATTCAATAACAAGATTCAGATTTAAAAGCTACAAAGTCTCACATTTTTTTAGAGCTTTAAAATAACATACAATTTGCAAATGATAATTAAGGATGTTACTAGAATGTATGAATACTCCAAAATTAATGCAAAAATGCATGAATTTCATTTGAATAAGTTTGCTCATGCTATATTTATATAATTATAAATTAATTAATTATATATCAGAGCAGTACAATCACAATTAAATTGAAGCCCAATATAACTTTCAAAATAATACAATAAAATATTCAAGATTAAGGGTCCTTGAAGGGCCCATAGGCAATTGTCTATTTTGCTTGTTTTATAATTCACTCCTACATGGTTAATTTTAAGAAATAATTAATTTCCATGGAAAAATCAGATAAGCAACATTAGCAATATGTTATCACCCATCACTTTTAGCTTATTTGGTATTCAAGAAATACATTTTCACTCAATTCTTTCCACCCATGCCCTATTTTCTCAATGATTTTTATCTAAAAGATATTGCTTTTGACACCTCCTAACTTCATAAAATTAAAATATTCATATGCATAGGGTGTTTACTTAAATGCCTTACTCCCCTATTTAACTTCAGAATGACAATATCTATGACCATAAAAATAGTATCTACATAGTAAAATGCACCTATCGAATAAAATCCATCTATCACACAAATGATCTAGTGCAGTAGGATCACTTACAAGACATGTGAAATTTTTGGAATTGTTGTTCCGTTTTCTAAAATGGTATGAAGCAGGGGAAGAAATGCCAATAACAAAGCTATAGAATATTATCAATTTAGTGCATAGAGACAGTTTGTGTATTCTAAGAACAGAACATGTAAAATATACATTTATTTGTTAGCATTTTCCAAAATCATAACTTCAAAAGACATCAGATTTTTCCAGGGAAGGGAAGACCCCTATATATTTTTTCCAGTAGGATTAACTCAAATGACAAGTAGTATATATTATTTTCCTGATAACACTACAAAACAATTGATGGCATATTAATGTTGTTGGTGACCAACAGATATGCTAAAAAAATTGCAAAATGCAAATCAAATAGAGGCCCAAATCTGAATTGTAGATGACAAAGAATAGTTTGCATGATGGAAATAAAAATAACTTGTGAAAATTAGTTGTTTGCTCTTTCTAACAAGTTTTATGAATAACGTAATTTCAATAATCAAGTACAAACATGCATTTTGAATGTTTTGTCCCTAGCTTTAATGCACATTATCTGATTTTTTCCATTTTTCTTACTTTCTTTTTATTTAACTCAAAATGCTCTACAATTTTCTGATTCTCATTCCCCATCTTGAGCTGTTTTTGACTTTTAACTGTAGAATTTTCCACCAAGTGGCACTGTTACATCACTTTCAGGCATAGTATTATATCTAGACACCAATTTTATGACGATACATGTTATCATTAAAAAGTCAATATATAATAGATTTCTACAGAAATTCTGGATATTACTATTTAGTATTCTGAACCACAAACTTACATACAAAATCAAGAAGCCCCAAAATTAACATCTGTATGAAAAATTCATACATTATTGACAAAAATAATTTATATAAAACATCAACAAAAAAATGCCAATTTGACTTTTATCACTATATAATTTCTTGCATTATTTATAAGAAGCTTCTAGAAAATAAGAATTTTTTTTTTTCACCTGGGAACCCTTTTAAATTGCTTTGGCACACTTTTTGTATCAGTTCAATTAAATCGGAAGATTTGTAGAGTTCTGGAAGATTAATAAGGAGAGGTTTCAAGATTTTCCACACAATGATTTGAATGTCACAGCTAAAAAGAAAATAATTAAATTTTATATTACCAGTCTTTTAAAATTATAGTATTTAAAATAGATTTAAATTAATTAAAATAGATTAACCTTTAATAGATTAGATTAAAAACTAATATATAAAATAGATTTAAATTTCAAATTATGAACTTACTGCCATAAAAATAGAGTTGAAATACGTTCATCTCGGCCAACTTGAGAATACTGATCAGAACCTATTAGTTTTTCCGAATCCAATAAATATCTACGGAAATTTAAAAGTAATCTTATTTATACAACAAAAGCGTTCACATTTCTACATAAATTTTCAGAATAACTATTATGATACCTTATCAGGTGCTGATTTATATATGAAATCATATACTCTTTAATATCTTGAGCTGAAGCCAGAGAAAATTCAGTAATGTCCTGGAGCAGTTTATTGAAGTAATCTATGATATCCTCGAGATCCTAAAATTAAATATATTTTAGATATAATGCCAGGGACTAAAATAACTATGGCACATGGCTGATTTTATTTTCGATGGTATTACAGGTGATTTGGGGCAATATAAATAAGAGAATCAAATGAAAACGATACAGTGAAAATAAAGTAAATAGACTCTTTTTTATTTTAAAAGTACTCACCATAACTATTAATAAATTTATTCCACTGCAAGATAAAATAGTCAATACATTCTTCGAAAAGAGTTTATGGCTGCCTGCGGAATCATGATTGTACCAAGGTGTGCACTTCATCATCAGAATATTGAACTTGGATTTACAATATCAGTAACAAAACTTCAACAAATAAAATGAGCCATTTTTTGAATGTATGGCTGTGCATACCTTTCTTCGAAGCTTCAAAAATATGGATATGGTAAGAAAGCATATCTGGATTGTATGCAATATGTGTAAAAGATTTTACAAAGCGTTTATTTCATTCAAACTAACACACACATGTCATGTTTATTTGTAATTCACAGCAGGCATTTGGGCATGAGTTTTACTCCCTGATAATCTTTTTGTTGCAAAAAAGCACACCACAGCATGTTGTTCCCCTCCCCTTGTCTCTATAGTCAAGTTGAGTACACAATGGCTGACTACATTTCAAGCACATCTAACAGACAAATGACCAAGCGGTGAACATTTACTCTGTAACTTCCTGATTTTCAATAGAAGACACATTTATTCAAAAATATTTCCAAGTAACCGACTTCTGCGATGTATTCATTATATAGCCTGTTTTATTTTCACTTGACAGTCCCTTATTAATATCAATTGTTATATGTCAGTACTAGTCAAATCAAATTGAAACTCTCTCAACTGTAAATCACTTCAACTAATACAGGGGAATGTATACATGTAGGGGTATTCAACAGGGTAGACTTTTTGACCAAGAACCCTCAGATGAGCTTCAGAGTGATTTTTTAAAATAAAATGTACATTATTAAAAATGAAATTCAAAGTTTATTTGCAAAGAATATTGAAAATAACTATTGCACATAACTGATTTTTACAGCAATTTTTAATTTTTTTTACGTAATATATTTTTAGCAATACAACATTTTTTGGGGGCAAGATTTTCAATAATTAATTTAATATTTGCAATGAAATTCAAATAATTTTTATGGTTTTAATAAATTTATGATTATTTTATCACGAATTTTTTTTCTTTTTCTATTCGTAACGATGTATATCATTCTGTAAAAACGAATATATAATCTGAGAAGAAAGAAACTGTAGTCCTATCAACTATAATAATAAGATGCACAGTTCAAGGTAAGAAAATTGTTATTTTGCAGAAACATAAGATGCATATACAGAATGTCCCCGAACCCCCCCCCCCCCCCCCAATGTAAAATAAACAGTTATATAACTATTGCAATTAGATAGATTTCTGATTACAAAGTATCATCATACAAAATAATCAAATGTACGAAAATATTCTGGCTTCTGCAGAGGAGGATAATTAAAAATTACGCGATTTTTATATGGCCCTCAAAGCAGAAAAGGTGAGATAGAAAAATTCTTTGCTCTCACTCATCTATAAGGATATAAAGTTTCATTAATCTGCCACAATAAAACACATCATTGCCAATTCTGCATAGCTGAATGGTTATGACGCTGAAATCATAGTCAAAAGATCATGTGTTAGAATCCCAGTAGACTTAAAATTTATTTTTCCTTTATTTCGAGTCCCTGAAGATTCTGGGCCTTTCTTTAATTTACCAGATAAGTTCGGTGGACTTTTCTTATTGCCTCCAGAACGGTATTCTGGAACTTTCCCTACTCGTGTAAAAGCTGAAGATCTCTGAGTTACAGTGTTCTTAGTTCAGATTTGAGCTAATAAATTGATGTAACTCTACTTCCTGTGTCTTCTTGAGTCCTATCTATGATACAATTCTATCTGTAAAATATTTTGAAGTATTAAGAAGAAAATCATTGACTTACAAGATAGTGGAATGGAATGTAAAACTGAGTTGGGGATGAGATTTAAAATAATTCATAATATAAAAATAATCATTAACTAAAATTTGAAAGCCTAATACTCAATAAATTCTGGAAAAATAGCCTTCAAACCTTTTAAACAGCTTATATACGAGTCAGGAACCCTTCGGTATGGTTATCAAGAAATTACTTTGTAGGAGGAAGAGACCTAATGCTTTTCCCCTTCAATTTAATATATTTCAAAACTATACAAATTAAATTGACAATTTACAAATAGTTTTAATTAATACATACATTTTTAATTAATTGTTAAGAGCTGTTTTTCTGACCGATGTTTGAAAGAGACTTTCAGAGTAATTTTTTGGAATAATATAGGTCACGAAATTATCCGAAAAAAAGGATGAATCAGGGAATAATAATGTATTTATTTCATTAAATTTTAAAAAAAGATAATACCTTAATTAAATTGCTCAAAAACTTAAATCAAAATAAATATTTTTGACATCTATAAAAAATTGAATTCCTTTAATAATATTTTCCTTTTCTGTGACAGAAAAATAGGTTTAATAAATTCATTGGCAAAGAACCATAGAGCACAAACTTTCAAAGTCAATCCATCCTTTACTTTAGTGATAAAACAAATCATAATTTACTGGATATATCGGTCACTATTTAGTATTTATGTAGAATAAAATGGAATTAATTAAAGAGCCTTTAGAAATGCCATAACAAACATTTGCAGAAATTGTCACAGTTGAAGAATGAATTTTTATCATTCCAAAAGTAATAGTTCTGAAAAGAAATGTTTCACTTTCTTCTAGAAAAATGTTCACCAACCCAAATCGCATTTTCCAGAATAGAAAGATTTGATTTTAGCGAAGGTAAAGGCCAATGGTAAAATTCTAAATGTCATTTGAGTAGTTATTCGTAACTGTTATGGTTATCCGACTATTGTGGACTTTATGAACATTGTATGGATATAAATTATTATATTGAAATATTGTCTATACTGTTGTTACCAGAATGAACAGTTAGTTCAAGACTAACTGTTCATAGCTAGCAGTAGAGTAATTTAGAGAAAGAAAGAAAAAAAGAAGTAAATTTTTGCAACATATGCCTCCTCATTCTCCAGCAAATAATAATAATAAAATAAATAAATAAGAATATTGTATTTATAATTGCTTAATTATTTTGTAAAAATAGCTCCTAGAAAGATGCAAGAATCACATAAACGAAATTTGCATTCTTAAATATCCATGCCAACATTACAATTATGTACAGCAAAAATCATTAAGATGTTTCTAGTTACCAAAATATGCAATTCTTTTAGAGAGCAGACAAGTGACTCTTCATGACTAGATGCTTCAGGCAATCAACTGATTCATTACAAATATAGGCTATATTTGTGTTCAGATAAATTATATGGATATAATTTCATATCCTCTCTTTCAGCAACTTGTTTGACATTAAAGCCATGTTATTTATATTGTTTTACTCTATGTATTGCATATTATAACTTCACTCCTTTTTTTTATTTGTCTCGGAAACCATGCAGATATTAAAAAGAATCTTCTTTAGCTTCCAACAATGGAGGAAGATCACATGATTAGATATGTGTTGAAACAGTGGAAAAAAACATCATGGCAACAATGTAAAGTATTGTAAAAATTAGGTGGGGGAGACCAAAACTTAGCAAAAATTTCAACCACTATAAAATTAGCACGATTAAAAAGATTTTTTTTTAAACATTTAAGAACAGAACAACATTTTTTGAAGTTATTGCAGAAAAATGGCAATATTCATTTTAATTTTCAATTGATTAAATAAATTGACTTTCAAGGTGCCCATTATCCACCAACCACGGGGGGGGGGGGTCTCGGTGGCCTGGTGGTAAGGTCTCGGCTTCGGAACCGGAGGGTTTCAGGTTCGAGACTCAATTCCATGAAGAACCGTCGTGAGAGGGGATCTCTTGCACGTTAAATCTATCATGCCAAATGTTCTCTCGCTGGTGTGGTGTGGAGAGGGGGGTGCCAGTTCAGGTGTCGTCCTCGTCATCTGACCGGGGTTCAAAATTACAAGGTCCGTCCCAAAATAGCCCTCATGTTTCTTTACAACAAGACGTTATGTAACTAAATTAAACTAATTAAATTCACCTACCACGGCATATATAATAAGAGTTTAACAGAAAAATAATTTTATTCCTTTGCTTAGCACTCATATATTTCCCTATCTCTTAAATATTCATTTTGTCAAGTTTCACTTTTCTTTTTTATGAAGTTGAAGTTTCAATTATTGATGAATCAAAGTGTGTGAATAAAAAATTCCTTTCAAATCATAATGATTGGATGATATAATGTTACATAAATATTAACATGCAGCAGTGTATCCATATTGAATTAATTTGCATACCTGAAATAAATGCTTTCATCTAAATTTCTAGTAATTTATGTGTCTAGCCTATGATAATCTTTTAATTTATTCATTTGTGATGCCACTCTCAGCAGTATAGCATTTTTTAAAAAAAATACTGATGCATTTTATTGCTTATTTTCTGTATCTACAAAAAGACTGAAAATTCTACAAAAACATTGAAACTTAAAAAAATTCTGCAACACTTGTTGCAAAGCCAAAATAGATTCGGTTAAAGTTGTATATAGACAGTTTGAACAAACTTGTAATACCCTAGAAGAATTCCTTGATGCAAGTAACGATAATGCAGTGGCTAAAGCTAAAAAAGCTAAATCGAAGCTAAAAGTTTATTAGATGCAATATAAGAAATGCTATTTATTTTATGTTTAATAGTATAGTTTGTAACATTGTCCAAAATTAGAACTCTCAAATTATTTCAAACAAAAACAATTGTTCTTGTCTTGACCATCAATTTAGTCAATAAAATTAAAACTGAAATACAGAATTTAAGACAAAATTTAACACAAGAGCTCTGGGAAGTATGACAATATGAGCATTGCAGTAAAGCGTGAAAATGAGCCAATTCTCTAAATTTGAATAAACGTTATAACTGTGTAGTAGATTGGGCAAAATCCAAGGCACACTACAAGGAGACATACTCAAATTTGCTATTAAGGGTAAATTTTTTTGAAGTACTTTTTTTTCGAAAAATTCAGTTGATTGCTCTTAGACATTTTTAATATAATTAATTTACAAAAAAATCCATACTTATATTAAATTTTAAAAAACTAAGCTATAATAAATGTATATATATTTACAATTATTATATTGAGCAAACATTAGCAAAAATAAAAATAAAGAATAGGAAACTTTATACAGTTTCAAGTAAAGATTGCAAAGACTGCAGACTTTTTAAAAAAGTACCCTCCCCTCTTCCAAACTTCAAACCTGTAGTAAAAATTGGTCATTTCCAAGAATTTCAGCCATCCCAAACATTAATCATTGTAACAGAAAATGAAGATACAAGTGATTTCTTTATGTCACAGTGTCCCATCAAGAAACATGATCAGTGCAGTTCCAGTTGATGAAACACCTAATTTTATCCAATGATCATATGTATGTTTTCTCCATGAAAAATTTAAAAATACATAGATCAAATAGTTTGAGATACAGCAGACAAAACAGCATAGTAATTAGCGTTCTAATGCTTTTTTATTAACAAATTTTTTTTAAAGGTAAAAAAAAAAAATTACCTTTAAAAAATAATTACCTCCAAATGCCTTTAAATAAAAGGCTTTTACATAGTGTATGTTATCTGAAAATCACAAATCAGCTTGATTTACATTGTCATTTATCATTAAAAAAGATGATTAAAAGTGATTTTCAAACATATTTTAGAAATGAGTGATGTTAGAAATATGTGATCATATATATGATCATATGTCCATATATATGATCATATGTTAGAAATGAGTGAATTTAGATCTTCAAGTGTTTAGATGTAGTGGGCCATTGCATCGTAAAGAGTAATTGTAATATTCCACAGGCCATAATCCAAGACATTTAAATGATCTAATTCCAGTACTTTTGCAATTTTTATCAGTAAGAAGATAATTTTTTTAAAATTTTGGAACGATGCAAAATTGATTTCTATGCGATAATATTTTTGGAAAACTATTGTAGAAAAACTTCAAATTTCTGTCAAATAATTTTTGAGTGGCAAATTTGGTAGTTCTAGGTCAAATAGTCTGGTCTGTAAACACATAAAGCTTTATTATTCATACAAATTAAATTTCCAAAAAGCATTATGATAGCTTCAGGTTTAAATTAAAGTTTATGAAGTAGCATTCCAATTGATGCTAAAGTGTTTACAAGTTTTACATTACATGTAAGTTGATTTGGTATATTTTAAATATGACACAATCAATGATTTTTATCATTTATTTTAAATTCTGACACACATTACAATGAATGATTATTAATTTCAATTGATAAATTCTTTATTACAGAGAGGAATGCTTATTTCCTTGTTTTGAAAACAAATCAATAATTGCCATTGGCAAACACACACTTTTTTTTGTTTATATAGAATATTATACGTAACAAAGTATTTTTTGAATGAGAATTTTTTTTTAATTCAATAGTTGGAAGTTTTGAGTTTATTTTAGAAAAAATATTTTTTCATTATTATTGTTTTAATAAATCTGAAAATATTCATATTTTTAAAACACAATATACAATCTTACAGATGATTTTAAGCCAGAATTATCAAGTCATACCTTTTTCATATTTAATGCATGCACTTTAAAAATTGCATCTGCTCGAACGTCGAGTTCAGGAATTCGAAGTAAAAGCAAAGCTTTTTCAGGCTGCCAAACACTTCTATTAAGAAAAAGAAATTACAATGAATTAAACCATATAATAATGAATAAAGTAATTTCACTAAATATTTAAAATATTATTTTACTCTTACGTTTTTAGAAATTCAGCAGCATTTTTGAAAGCTAACACCCAAGTTGATTGCTGGATTTGATTTTGGTTCCCAATCCCCTTCATTGTCGTTGATATCTAAAAAAAATAATAAAAATCTATTTTTAATATTAGAGTAAGGTCTTCCATAAAACTACTAATAAGTAAAAATAGCAGCCCCCCTCGATTAATAATTGATATTTCCCATTATGTTTAAAGTCTAGTCACTTTTGGAAATCAGTGCACTCAAAAGCAGGTATTGGTTGCATTTAATTTCAAATATCTTTTAGTTAGATTATTTCAACTTTTAAGCATTAAATTTTCATAGAAATGAAAAACCATACTATCTTTTTTATCTAACAGACATTCTGCTCACTCTGTACCTGAACATTTAAAAAAGAAATAAGTTTCTTGGCACCATTGAGTAATTAAAAATTTAATTATCTGTATGATCTAAATTCCAAAATAGAGCAATAAGTAGTCATCGTTTTATTTGTCATATAAACTTCACAGAGATTAAACTGAATCTTTAATTCTAAGTTTCCAACAGTTGATGCATAATTTCAAGCTAACAATGTAATCGATTATTAAAAAAAAGGCAAACAAATATTTTTTTTGAAAATTGCCCAAATTCAGAAAAACTTGTATTGCATTAAATAGAACGACACACTATTTTTACACTATTTAAAAATTTAAAAAGATATTTTAAAAAATTTATATAAGTATAAAAGTCCTCTATATGGAATAATATTTGGAATCAAGAGGAAAGCACCAAATCTGTATTTAAATTTTAATTAAAATTTTAAAAATTATGCTGATGCACATTCCATATTCCAAACTATATATATGTCACAAGTTTGTAATTCTAAATTCTACAAGCAGAGCAGCAACATACACGTTTTTATAATTACTTGAAATTTATTATGTAATAATGAGAAGAACCATTTTCTGAAAAAATTAATGATTTATTTAAGTTTATCTACAGATGTTAAATTTATAGCTTATAAGCTGGAATATCAGTGAAAGGCAAGTTAAAAATGCCATAAGAACTCAATTCATGAGACAATATACACTGTCTCATATCCATGTGTCTAGAATTATTAGTATTACTATACAGTTTAGAGCACAGACAGTTCATAGAAAAGACTTTTTTAATGGCCTACAGATGCTTTCTTATATAAAGGAATAAAGGAAATCCCAATGATCCACATACACTAAAATACATATGTTTAAGTTCAAGAACTTGAATAATAAGTTTAAGGAAGAAATGAGGAAATTTTTTGCTTACCGAAGCAGGTTGAGCAAGTGCATTCATTAAAGCCCCTAAATTCAATTCAAAAATCTCCATCATGTTTCTTTTTTGAATATAGAGCATGAATTCGATACTGAAATGAATATCCAATTGCCTCAGATATTGCTAGAAAATAAAAATATTTAAATTTACAATATAAAAATAATAAAAAAAAATTAAAAATACTTTAAATTATACATAAATTATTTTAAGTTTTTAATCGAAGCAATTTCCATTTGTGGTATTTATTCTTTAGCAGCTTTTATTTATTTATTTTTGCATTTGTCAGTTATTGTTTTCCAAATTTTCCATCAAGTTAAAAAACTAAGACTGTTTGGTGTAAAAATGATACATGAGACAGATGCATCTTCCTCAAATACAAGGATGTTTCAATGCAAAAAACACATACAATTTGTGTGCGTGGGGGGGGGGGGGGGGGATCAGAGGGTTCCATACATTGGAGATAACTGAATTAAGGAGTGTAAAAATGTATGATGCATCATATGAAAAGGTTTTCAAGGAATTTGCAACTGTTAAAGATCTTCCTCATTTACAAACGTTCAAAATTCAACCAAGCAAAATGTATCAATTTGAAGTTTTCTAATCTGTAAGTTAACTATTTAGAGTAAAACAAAATTCCTCTTCTATTTTATTGATATATTAAAGAAAGAGAGGAAAAATAAGGGCTAAAGAAAATTTTTATAAATCAAATACCACATAGTGCCCCTGATTAGTTAAAAGAATAAATCCTAACATTGACTTGGCATGATAAGATATGGCCATACTAAAATTATAAAATATGTAAATAAATAGAGATGGTTATCAAATAGATAGAAATTTAGATTGAGCATTTTTGAAAAAATCATTGCAATTGACTCCATTTTTTTTTTTTTTTTTACAAAGCAATTGTTAAAAACTGTGAAAGCTGTAAGTTAAAGATTTATTTATGCATCTTAGTCCCTCCTCCATTAGATACCAGTTTGTTAAAAAGTCAAAATTTTAAATATTTTTCAAATTTTAAAATAAAAAAAAATCAAAATTTTAATTGTAAACATGTAAGTGAGAAAGGAATACTTTGAATATAAAAGGTAGTTGATGAAAAATATACCTGCTAGAAACAATGGTAATAATTTCTTTGTAAAGAAAGGGAGGAAGAAAAAAAAAAGAACATATAAAAAAAAAGGTAATTAAATCTTGTTTGCATTAACAAAACTCATTCTGTAAGACTTTCCTGGATGTGAGGGAGAATATCCACAAATCATGATTATGTGAAGCATTTTCTCTAAATTCCATCAGTTATTTTTATTTTTTTATTTTACTAGCAAAGGAATAATTTCTGACATACTGATGTAATATTATTCTAATCAGATTTATTAAGTTGTAAAAAGTTGGCATCAGCTTATGGTTGAGTCGCACATGACACCATTCTTGTGTAAATTAATGTATATATTTTTCATGTAATAAAATGTTTTATATTTTTTATGACATCTGATGTACTCAATTTGAACTGTGTTGTTTAGCAATTTCAGGGAACAAAGTAACATTATTTATAGCTTGTATGACATATTACAATAAAATGAAGACAAAAAAAAAAAAAAAAAAATTAGAAGCTTTAAATATCCAAAAACTGAACAGCTTATTTTATTTTATATCTATTTTATAATAGATTTTGGTTTGCATAAAAAAATTATAGGTTGAATTCCATAAGAATCCATATACATAATGAAAACATAAGCATAGCATTTGTGTCCATAGTACCCAATATTTCCTTAATAGAGAAGTGTGTATGTATGTATATATATATATATATATATATATATATATATATATATATATATATAGATAGATAGATAGATAGATAGATAGATGAGAGATATTTATATTAAACAATGTGAATATCGATCATATACAAATTTAAAGTCGTAAAAGCTACATGTAACTCTTAATATTGTCAGAAAAAGATGCTAAGTTACAATAAAATAATTTAGAGTGATCTTTATTTACCATGGTAGATTTAAACATTAAGTTATGATGAATAAATGAGAGATTTAAAATTTGGTAATTCCCTTTTTTACAAAATAATAATAATAATTTAAGTTAAAATATTTTTCTTTATATTTGAGAATTTTTTAACAACATTTTGAGGTTCATAATTCTTTATAATTTTAGTCATTTTTAATGATATATAAAATATTTCCTGCATCAGTTCTGAACGTTTTTGTCACTTGAACTAGTCATATAGAACAATTAATAAGCCATTTTAAAGTAGATTAAAATTGTACAAAAAGAAATTGCATGGCACTCACTGATAGATGAAATAAAGAATGAAAAAGTATCCATCAAAAATCAAAGTCAAAGGATGAAGAACTCCAAAAACATACACATCTATTTGTATCTCACCACTTAGTAAGTTAGAATTGTTTAAAAAAATAGTAGTCCAGGGATATGGAAATAAATAGTACACTACAATGTAAATATTGCGGGTATATATTTCCTACTCAGTAATTGTCATGAAATGAACTATTGCAGAAGAGTTATGCAAGTAATTATGGGAATATATGACAGTTATAATATATTTAATTACAATTAAAAATTGCTCAAATGTTGGATGCAAATTCTTCATTATTATTTACAAAGCTTTTATAACTATTTATGATATTGTGGATATTTTGAATAACTCTATATAATAAAGCTTGCATCTACTAATCATTTTAAACTACAAAGTATTATTACACAAAATTTTTATAAATTTTCCTCACAAAATAAAAATATGCAGTTTTAGTTATGTAAGCAAACAAGAGCATTTTATTATTATTATTATTCCATACAGCAAAAAGTACAATTTGTGTGTTAAATTATTTTAGAACCAACATCAATTAACTAGTAATATCAAAATATCAGCATTTATAAAGGTATAAATATAAAACATGGGCTTGAAAGATAAACATAAAACACCAGGTACATGTAGACAGTTTAAATCCTGGTAGAATTTCTATTAGTAGCAATGAAATAACTAAACATGTACAGAAAATGAGGGTGATGTAGGCTGAAAGCATAAAGATGAAACAACACACAAACTAAGAAATTCAAATGGAAAAAAAAAGTCTTATCCAAAATTGGATGAACATAGTTCATCCATATTGGCAAATGTTTTGAAACTACAATTTGGGTACTCACATGCATACATACATAAACGGATAATTTTTTAAATCCAAGCGTCAGACAAATAATATGTCAACCCATTAAGAATTGTGTATCTTTCATGCAAAAATATAAAAGGTAAATTTAAAATTTAACTTTATCTTTCAGAAAAAACACCTAAAATATCGCATATAAAATTATATGCACATTAACCTTTCAAATAATTGTTACAACCTTTTGAAATAGTGAATTAAAGTCAATAGATTAAAAACAATTAAATAAATAAAAGACACTCCATCTCAAGACCGCTATGATAATGTTTTATATTTCAAGATTTTTTTTTCTTTTAATCATGTATTTAATGGAAGCTTAAGCTATCCTCATATCACTTTTAGATTTTAACCTGAATAATATAGGTAAGTAGCCACCTTTGACGACCAGCTGGTTCACCATGAGTAATGAGTTCTAAAATTTTCAACTAAATCACATATTCATTAGCCTTGAAGTAACTTCAGGTATTAATTGGCCTGAAATTAATATTGTCTTTAAGGTGATGGACTGAAAGTTCAAAATGAACGCGTTTTAGTAATAATATTCTTTAATTTTATAAATCAGTCAGTTTTAATGATTCATTTAGAAGATTGATTGATGTAGCAACTTTTATTTAAAATATTAATAAAAATATTTTGTAAAATATGCCTCACAGAGTAAAGTATGAAGAAATCTAAAACTTTTTATTCATAAATGCATTGTTTGACTCAAACTACATAAAATGCAATTATTTACTTTATTTAGATCAAATTGATAGTATTAAACAATATACATGTCCATTAATAATATTTAACAAATTGATAATTGGAAAGGAATTTGAATGCATATCCTGCATAAATTCAATCCTGTATAAATAAAGATAATTTATTCAATTATGATTTAAATATTGCAAACGATCATAGAATCCTTTGCTTTGCATTCTTTAAAGAAAATATCACATTTTATACTTATTTTATTTTATCCAGTCACGTGCTAAAAGTTGCATTTTTTTCAGTTTTTTTTTTTTAATTTGGACTTCTATCAAAATGATGGCAACATGGTGATCAAACCTAATTTTTTTCCCTTTGACGTGCTCTTGCAGATTTTATAGAAACTTTAGCTTTGCATTTATTTTTTTAGAGACTACCACATTTTATACTGAAAAAAATATATATATATTTAAATTAATGATACAGATATGGCAAACGATAATAGGAATATGAAATTAAGTTGGGCATATTCCAATGCATATCCTGTATAAATTTGATCAGGTTTATCGTAAATAAAGAAGATTTATTGAATTAATTGTTTAGATATTGCAAACATAGAGCTGATATATAAATGGAGGGAGCTAGTAGCTTGTTTCCTGTCTCAAAAAGTGTACTCATCATGAGTCATGTGACTTTAGAAAAATCTGGGAGTAAGAACACCTTTTTGGCGCCATATCGCGCATACTCAAAAACTGCAGCGCAACATTTTGCTTCCCCGCAATGGGTCCAGTCGGTTTTCATTTCCGGTTAAACCGACCGGAAATCCTATAAAAATAAATCCTATTTCATTTCCTAAACAGTTTGTATTATATATATATATATATATATATATATATATATATATATATATATAT
>JAPMOQ010034576.1:1014787-1087112 GCA_026543055.1 Argiope trifasciata
TATATATATATATATATATATATATATATATATATATATATATATATTACACAAGTATTCGAGTTAAATTATATTTAGATTTTTTACTTTGTTTTTGTGCAATAATTAAAAGTCATTATTTTTCTTCTTTAAATAAAAATTTTAATTCTTTTCTTTGCCTAAAAACATTTCAAGATTTTACAGTAGATGCTCAAATGCTTTCTATCATTCTCTCAAACAGATAAAAAACAGCTTTTTAAAAACAGATTATTAAAGAGACGTAATTCTTTTTTTTTTTAAATTAAAACTATTTTTTAATTTAAAAAAATTATAAATTTCATAGTATAAATAAAGAGAATTTATTCAATTATGATTTAAATATTGCAAACGATCATAGAATCCTTTGCTTTGCATTTATTTTTTTGAAAATATCACATATTATATTTATTTTTTATCCAGTCACATGCTAAAAGTTGCATTTCTTTTGATTTATTTTGCGATGATAGTTTTTTTATTCGAACTTCCGGCATTCTTTTATTTTATCCAGCCAGGTGCTACAAACATGATTAAAATATTTCTTTAAAAATTCGTTAAAAATAGAAGCTTACGTTATAAACAAAAAAACTTATACCGTTAGAAAGCTAATTTTTTAATTGATATAAAAATCATGTTTGTGCAATAATATTTTCGGAAGTTATAACGGAAAAACGTCGAAATTTCGCTTAAATTTGAATTAATTCTAATTAAAAATTCGAAAAAAGGGCTCCAAGGTGCGCATTCCCGACCTCCAAGGTATACATGTACCAAATTTGGAAGCTGTAGGTCACCAACACACACACATTGAGCTTTATTATAAATATAGATAATGCCTATACAAAACAATGTATTTGATGGTATCGCAATGCATATGTGCATAGAAATATCTATTTATTAAAACGATAAAAAGTTGCTACAAATATATTTAAAAATCATTTCAAAATTTATAAAAAATTAGAGAATGAAAATAAAATTGTAAGCATTGAAATTCGCATGAATATTAATTTTTAAAATAGTGTAAAAATGATTTATAGGATGTAATATGCATTGATATTATTAAGAGAAAAAAATCTTTCAATCGATTTTTTAAATCAAAAATTCTAACTAAAACTTGGAAAAATTCTATTTAATAAACATCTATTAATCAAATTTGATAACTGTAAACCCAACTCATTTTTGCAGAATATTTTGAATGATTCTCATATCATGCATTTTACAGATAGTATGCCAGTCTATAAACACTATTCCGTTAAATATGATCAACATCACAGAATAGGAAGGGCCACATTACAAAAATATGCATTTCCTTATCTTAAGAAAATCTATTAAGCATCATTGAGGGCTACTACTGCAAATTAAGAGAAATAAATACTGCTATATATATATTTAATGAAATATAATAAAATTAAACTACAAAAACCATGGAAGATTCTTATAAAGAGAAAGAGTAGGAAATTATCTAATAATGCAAAAAAAGAAAGGAAAGAAAAAATTATATATTAAAGAAAACAACTGCCTCATTTTTTTTTTTTTTTTTTTTTTTTTTTTTTTGCATAACTTATGCTGAAACTCTATCTTTATGGAGTAAATTGGTTTACATATTTTTGAGCTACATTTTAACAAACCTAAGTAATGGGAATCATTTTTAAATTTTAAAAAAAATATCAGTACCTTTTAAAGATAAAAATTCTGGATTTCAAAATAATGGTCTAAGAATAAAAAATATAATTGCAACTACCAACAGCAGCATTTTTACTACTGGTTGTACCCTTTACTAATATGTTTCAAATTTTCAACACTATACAAACAATGACCATAGTATAACATTAGGTTATGACCTTAGTATAACCTTTGTTTGAACCATTAATATCAACTAACTAAAACAATCAAGACAAGATATACTTTCTGAAAAAATTAAATGCTTAGCATTTAAATTTTCATTCAACATCCAGGCAATTATTCATTTTCCCCAATGGCAAATAATACCAGTATTTTCAATACAGCTGATTAAGAATCTTCAAGAAACAGCCCAAAATAAATGCCTTCCGAAGTCTCAATAGTTCTCAAAAACATCTAACAACATTGCAAGAATTTTCCCATTCTAGTACCCATTATACTTTTTTTTTTTAACAAATTCAGTTTTCAAAGCAAAAATTCCTGCTCAGCTATCCATTAGCAGTTAGCTTTCTTGGCTGTATTTGAATCGCATTTGCAAATCATTTCATCATAGCTATTGATGATTTAAAATCACATAATCTCATGTCAGTTGTAGATTTATCCAGCATCCAAAATATTCTTTTCATAATTATCAACTAAATTCTATTTTCACAATGGAAGTTTTAGTAATATGGTAAGCATTAGAACATTATATAATAATCTGCACAAGAATATTTTAATTCCTGCAGACAATTAATATTATATATATATATATATATATATATATATATAACCATTAAAATAATTAAAACTCATTTCCTGAGTGAACAAAAACTGAAACGAAACTAATGAGGTCAAAATCGAAATTAAAATCGGAATTCAACGCTAAAAGTTCACAAAAATAAAAAGTAAATGAAATAGAACCTATTAAGGAAACAAATCTAAGTTAATATAATCAATAAAATTATGTAAACGAAAAAAAAAAAACGAAATTACAGAAACAAAACTAAAATTGTAACTAAAAATTATTTCGAATTCAAACAAGTTTAAAATTTTAAAAAAAATTCAATCGTTGTATTTAGAGAGCGCAAATGCATCAACAACTAGAATACAAATGAATCTAAATTAATTAAGAAAACAATCCAAGCAAAAAGGAACGCAACCGAATCAAAACTACAATCAATAGAAAAAGATTCCGGCCTGTAGACTTTATAAAGGGTCACGACCAGGCAAGGATTCTCTGAAAAGGACTGATCCCTCGTGACCGGAGTATTTTCGGGTCACGAGGGGTCAGTACTTTTGGACATTGCCCGAAGCCTCTCACAGAAAAATCAAAAATCTCACATCACCCTCTACTTACACACAGCAAAACAAATCACCCCATCTATTTATTTTTCTTCAAGTTTTCAAGTGTTTGACACATATATAAGTGCAATTTTTAATGCAATCCTTTTGCATTCAGAGGATAACAGCCTATATTACAATATATAACATACTGCTAACAATCAAGTTTTGCTGATAGCATTTATGCATTTCTGCAATATGCAATGAAAGACAAAGCTTATATTTTAGATAATGAAATAAAAATAAAATAAATGTCAAAACAAAAAATTACCAAAATTATTTGAATTATAAATATAAAAATTTTGTTTTCTCACACTGAAAATTTCCCAACCCATAATGTTCAAAATTATTCACTAAAATCGATTTGAAACAAATATCCACCATCTAGCAGAGAAAAAAAAAATGCAATGCTAAATAGAAAATAATGCTGTTAGGAAGATAAACAGTAACTTTCAAATAAAGTGAAAATGTCATGAATCAGCAGATCTCAGCCCATAAATTTTTGCTATAATACAGCATGAAAAATATTAATAAAATGAGAAATTTACAATAACATAACTAATTATTTTTTGACTTTGCATCACTCTTTGTCATGTAATTTCCTCTTTTGTAAACTTTTTCCCCTTGTATTGCTATATTTTCTATACATAACATTCATACATACACAAATATTTGCATCAAATTCAACAAGTAGAAGTCTATTAGTAATAATAATAAGAAGAAAAAAGCATCACAAAACACAAGATAAAAAAGGATCTACAGAAAATAACAGAGCTTACAAATGCCTTATAAAGTAAAAATAGAATGAATTAGCATCATTTAATAAAACATACAGATTTTCAGCTCATTTATCTGCATTATAATCGAGCACTAAAAAAAACGATTCTTATTCTTCGTGCTTATCTTTATTTTACAAGCATACACCCACATACAGATATACCCTACATTCTAAAACAGAATAAAGAATTTCGGATAGGTGAAGATATTTTAAAACAATTTTTAAGCATGGCAGCACTGGATTATATATACTGATGTGATAATTAAAATGAACAACTATTAACTATCAGTATAATGACATTTTTTAATTTGTTGAGAAAGGATTTAGGTCATTACTTGTTACAATAAGATTAATTCAAATTTTCTAATAAAAAATGTTTGCAATTTTTGTAATATTTGAAGAATATACATTCACATGTTAAGGGAAGTATACAACCATAAAAGAATAAAAAGTTTGAAAGATTTTATATACTTTTTGATATATTGATATTCATGATGGCATTATTCAATTAACCATGAAATCATATAAAGGACCACCTCAAATTACTCCAATTATTTGAAAGCTATTATTCCACATTTTTTGAAAAACACAAATTATTAACACATGAAGCAATTTAGCATCAATGATAGTAGGAACTGTATTGATTTTCAGGGTTCAGGAAGCAATCTATAATCTATATTTATGCACTACTAGCCGCCTTTGGCGACCAGCTGGTTCGCCATGAGTAAAGCGTTCTAAAATTTTCAATTAAATCACATATTCATTAGCCTTGAAGTAATTCCGGGCATTGATTGACCTGAAATTAATATTTTCTTAAAGATGATGGACGGAAAGTTCTAAAAGTACACCTTTTCCTAGTAATATTCTTTAATTTTATAAATCAGTCAGTTTTAACCATCGGTTATGCTTCCAAAATATTAAAAAAAAACATTCGATGATGTTGCCAAAATATTAAATATGTTTTTTTAAAGAATGCAAGAAAGGGAAAAAAAGTATTAAATTAATGATACAGATATTGCAAACGATTACATAAATATGCCATTAAGTCGGGATTTCAATGCATATCCTGTCTAAATTCCATCAGGTGTACCGTAAATAAAGAAGATTTATTGAGTTAATGATATAGATATTGCAAACGATTGTAGAAACCTTTGCTTTGCATTTATTTTTTAAAGAAAATATCACATTTTATATTTATTTTATTTTATCCAGTCACGTGCTGACAGTTGCATTTCTGTTGATTTATTTTGCGATGATAATTTTTTTTATTTGAACTTCCGGCATTCTTTTATTTTATCCAGTCACGTGCTAAAAAATATGGTTAAAATATTTCTTTAAAAATTCGTTAAAAATAGAAGCTTGAGTTTTACATTAAAATACTGATACCATTAGAAGGCTAATTTTTTAATCTTTAAATGGATGTAAAAATCATGTTTGTCCGATCATATTTTCGGAAGTTATAGCGGAAAAACGTCGAAATTTCGCTTAAATTTTAATTAATTCAAATTCTAATTAAAAATTCGAAAAAAGGGCTCCGAGGTGCACATTCCGGACCTCCAAGGTATACATGTACCAAATTTGGTAGCTGTAGGTCCAACGGTCTGGCCTGTAGAACGCCAACACACACGCACACACATTGAGCTTTATTATAAGTATAGATTACACACACAAAAAAAACATGCTTCAAAGCATTAGAATAAACTTTCATGTTAGCAGGATAAATAAACAAGTATCAAAAGAAAATTTACCACAATCCAGTTCATAAGCCATGCTCTCTTTTTCTTATCAGAAAATAATAAATTATATGAATCCAAGTCATAAATCTTTTTGCTCAAATCAAAAACTTTTCCATACAATCTCTCTCCAGCCTGGCTGTTATTCAGTTTCTAAAATAAAAATGCACTGTTAAAAAAGTAAGCTATAAAATACATTAGAAAATAAGATCATTTATTTCTATGTAAATGTATTTAACAAGCAATGTAATGCAAAATAATATATAATGCAATTTGTTAATATATTCATAGCAAATATGATGGTTATCCATTGCAGGCACCAAAGTTCCTTGTCTAGTCCTTTAATATTTTTAAGGGCCTTAAAATCTATACAACATATTGCATTGCTAAGTTGTTAGTGGATTTAAGACATGGAGTGAAGAAAAAAAATTCAAACTAAATTTATCTATGCTTGTTGCATATGATTTCAAATTTGAAATTGAATAAGTAAATGTTTTTATAAACAAATGCACACCATTTTCCCAAAAGATACATATTAAATGACTACTTTTTATAAAGAGCAAAACTCATAGAGTGGATCAATGGACAAGACATTGCAAAATTCCTTGCAAATGTTAAGCATGGAAGTCTAGAAAATTAAACTTTCCATTCTCACTAACTTCAAAAGTACTTCATTTCTTGAGATACTTAACCAATTTTTATAATCCTGTTAGTTGATTCTTAGAGTTTTATAAGAAGTAAGAAAATAATTTAGTAATTATTTATATATTTAACTTTTTTTTGTAAACATATTTCTGTAATAAAGTTAATTTGATAAATTTATCTGACATTTTGGCAGCTCTCCAATCTATTCATTACTCACTATTTACAGATACCAGCATCAAATCTAACACAAGGATGGGAATCACTTCAAACAATAATTCCAGGAAGAGAAAACGTAAAATAATGAATTTCATTCTCCAAAACAGACTGCTTTTCCAATAAATAATTTCTTGATTTCTACTAAAGATGACAATAAAGTCTTCAAGAATTCTAATCCTTTGTTTTTCTGAAAGGAAAAATAGTTAATAAATATAACAGAAACAAACAAATTCAGCAGAAGCTGAGGATTCCTTTTCTTTTTATTATGAATTCTTGGATTTTAGAAATGCAAAGGTGAATTATTACAGTTTTGCACTTTTTGATCCATTTTAAAGATAAAACTAACTGACCTTTTTTTAAAATTATGTACTCTGAATGACAATTTTCTAAAATGCACTATGTATGATTAACTCTCAGACCCTCTCCATCCCTTCCCCCTTTCAATGCAAAGTCTGTAAGCAGATATGTAGCAACAATAAATAAAATAATAAACCAAGATTTACAACTTATAAGCTAAAACACATAATGTCCACCATCTTTTGTTGAAACATGTGTCTTCACATAGAATAATTTGTAGAACTACACATGAAAAATATTTAACAGGGCATGAACAGAAATTTGCTGGAATCTTCTATAAAACACGAAGAAAAATAAAATGAGCAGGAATTTTTTTAAATGAATTAAATGAAGTATCAAGAGAAAGTTTTATTTTTGATATTTACAGATGAAATCCTAATTTTTTCATTCCAACGACCTTCAAAGAGCGAATTTCACCAAGAAAAAGTTACAAGACAAACTTCAAAAAGTACTCCATTCCTAGAAAAAAATTAAGAGTAACACATGTACTGTTTATATACCTTTCCAACGTATTTCTTCCTGCAAAGTCCTTCAAGTATCATCAATAGTCTTAGAAATTTTACAAAAAGTTCTTTTAACATAGAATTCATGATGCAGCTTTATAAAGGTTATTATAGACTGAACATTTGATAAAAATAATTTTTACACAACAAAACTTTTATTAAATTGTCCTAAAATTATTTTAAAAACATATAAATATCCTTTGCTAAAATGATTGATTTATAACAGAATTGGAGCCATAAAATTAAAAACAAATGTATAAATATATATATCAAAACTACAACAAACATTCTTTAAATTTTTCTGGCAATCTTATTTCTTACTCATTAATCTTATTTAATATTACAGAAAAAATAAATAAAATAAACAAAAATACACTTACCCCTACTAAATAAGAAAACGACCTGTAAACTGAAGAAGCTGCTCCCTTTAATGATAATACTTTTTCAGAGGAAAGTTCTGCATTATCTTTCTATAAGACAAACAGTTTATTTATAATCAGCTAAAATTGTAAGAAAGTATACGGATTCAGTTCGTAAATGAAAAGGATGGAATTTTTGAATATTATATATGTTTTGAAATATAAGTCAATCCATGTAAAAACAGAAAATTTACGAAAATACAAAATTTATAAACAAATCGAAAAAAAAAAAATTGTGAGCCTTTCAAACATGAGAGAGAAAGCATTTATATGCAGGTTAAGTGGGTGAAATATTTGTCATCTTTAAAAAGTAATATAATAATAATTGATATAAAGTAAATCTCCAGGTGCCAATGATAATAGATTTAGCTCTACCTGAAGTCAACACACTTTTTCCAGCACTCATTTTCAGTTTAGTATGTTTTGAGCTAATCTTATTCTTTGTACCATTTTATTTTTTGGTTTGAAAAATGAACAGGAATAGAAATTCGGTACTTTTTGATTATACCGGCGCAAATCTCGCCAAGCAGACTTTGGCGGCAGACTGGAGCCAAAATGCACTCCAGCTGTTTTTGCCAATGAGAAAGTGAAACCATTTAAATCTGACCCCTGCTTAATTTTGTTCACAGCCATTTGCAGTTGTCTCTCTATAAAATACATATGATTTCCCATACAAGAAATGCACAGATCGTCTACATAAAGATATCCTTTGACATATAGTGGAAGCTGTTTTAAAATGCCATTAATCTTTATAGTGAAAACTGTTACACTTAAGACACCTGCGGGACACCTTCTTCTTGAGTAAAAATATCAGAAAATACATGATCCAGTTTAACTTCAAATTGTCTTAATCGCAAAAAATTTTGAATAAAAATTGGTAAGTTTCCTCGTAGTTTAAAGTCGTAGAGATATTTTAGAATGCCTTATCTCCAATTACGATCGTAAGCTTTTTCGATATCGAAGAAGATGGCCACTAAGTATTTCCTTTTCAAAAAAGTAGAACGAGTATCATTTTGCAAACTTAAAATATTGTCTGAAGTTGATCGTCCCTTTTTAAAGCCCCTTCAGAATTGACTGAGAATTTTGTTTGCTTCTAAAAAGTATATAAGTCGTCGGTTAATCATTTTTTCTAAGAGTTTGCACAGACAGTTTGTTAAAGCTATTGGGCGATAGTCTGAAGGATTCGTAGGATCTTGATTGGGTTTTAAGAAGGGAATAAATACTGTCTGTTGCCAAGAAGACGAAAAATATTGCTCCTTCCAAATTCTATTAAAGAAATACAACTTCTATGATTTGTAAGTTAAATATTGTATCATTGCATAGCTGATGCTATCTGGACCAGGTGAAGTTTTATGAGCATTTGATAAAGCAAACTGGAGTTCTTGAAAGGTAAAATTACTATTGTAAGGCAAATCAGACTGAGACTTAAAATTTTCACTGGAGGACGTATTTGTTAAAGTAGAAACTATTGTATTTGCCATGTCTTTTAAAGATAAAATAATCTGATTATCAACATTTAATATTGACACAGTATTAGAAAAAGGGGTGCCTGTAGCTTTTTTGACTTTTTTCCAAAGTTCTCGGCTTGAAATAGATGCTTTTAAAGTTTAAACAAATTTTCGCTACGACATTCTACGACTATATCGTTGAATACGTCGAGATTCTGCTTTCGTTCTTTCATAGGCAATTAAATTTTCAGCTGTGGAATATCTTCAAAATTTACCCCATGCTTTCCTCTGTTTCTTATGGGCTTGTTGACACTCACTATTCCACCATGGTTTACTTTGCTTTCTCCGAGTGCACTTAGTCTGCTGGATGGACGCATTTGCAGCAAAAATTAAGTCTAATGCCTGATCAAAAGAATAATTTTTAACCATAATTTTACATATTTTTGAAACAGTAGAGAATATATTTCAGCCATCTGCAGTCAATATATATCTAGATTGTAGATAATAATTATGACGGTTATGTCTGCATCAGTTATAATCAAATGAAAACAGTTACTGTTATGGAGATACTTATCTACAGTCAAATTAAGAATCGGTAAAGGTGCTGGAGAACAAATGGCAAGGTCGATTGCATGGAAGGATTTTGTAGGCTGGTGAAAATAAGTTAGTTCATCTGTATTTAGAAGACATAGCCTGTGATCCTGTAAAAGCTTTTCAATCTGTGAACCTCTTGCACTCGTATCAGAGTTTCCCAAAATGAGGCTATGGCCATTAAAATCTCTAATGACAGAAACGGAGAAGGAAGTTGTTTAGTTAAACAATTTAAATCGGTTCAATTGATGTATTCATTAGAATGTAAATATAAATTATATATAGTTATCAGGGATTTTATATGTATTCGAGCAGTAATGACCTGTAAATTAGTGTTTAAATTCAATGAAGTAGACGGGTGGCCACTTGTAACATACATTGCAACCCCACCCTTGCTCTATCATTAATATGATTATTGTAAGGTACAGTGTAATTTGAAATATGGATGTTATCGCCGGTTTCAGATGGGTCTCCTGTAAAGTGCTATAAACCGATGCATAGGTATTGATGAGATCTTTTAAGTCTGATATTTTATTTTTTAACCCACGACAATTACAAGAAAGAAATCTTGCCATTTAAAGGGAGGAAAAAAGCGCGAAAAGGAGAAAGTCGGTTTACAACTTCTTAGATGAATCTGATTCGTCAGAGTCTTTTTCTTTAGTTTTTTTCTGTTATTTTAAGAAGTATTTCCGTGTTAATCAATGTTTTGGTGAAGACTTTATTTTGGTTCTACGCTCTGTTGAAATTGTAGCACGTTTATTGGTTTTTGTTTCTTTATCTTGCTTTATTTGGTCAGAATTTTTGCTAGTTTTCTTATTCTCAACTTTCTGCTGAATGTTTGGTTTAGATTTCCCAGTTTCAATGGATTCAGAAGTATTTTTGAGCGGAAAATTCGTAGTTATCAGTTTTAATTTAGATAAGATGGGAAAATTATTTTTGTAATGTTTTCGAGAGTCAGTGTTCTTGAGGAAGTTACTGATTTCACTGCATTGCTATAAGAAAGTAGTCTTTGTTCAGGAGTCAAAAGCTTTTTAGCTTCAAAGTATGATATTGTTACGAATGTTACGATGTGATGCTGCTTCCCAGCATGATTGGTTCCATCACCGGAAAGAATGACTTACAGTATTCTGTTCTGGATGTTGCGGATGCTCTTAGAAGTGATTCCAGAGCTTGGTGACAAAATGGATAATTCTCGAAACTTTGAGAATTTTCCCGATTCGTCCATTAGGAACCGAGTTACGTCTAGATAAGCCCTGATTGGTCCAGACATTTCTAGCCCCGCCCCCTGGGACTATATAAGAACGACAGTTTCAAGAAGATCCAATGCCGATGTCGCGAGGAAAAATTCTGAACCCAAGCCAAGATTGATCAATCAAATCAGCAAAACCTGAAATTCCCCCGACCACTACAGCACATAAACCTAATGAAAATTCCACAATAGAAGTTACTGAATTCAAAGAAATACTGGAAGCTCTCAGAGAAATGAAATCCCTCTTGCAAGAATTCCCAGGTATTCTCAACGCAGTGAAACAACTTAAGAAAACTACCGGCAAAGATGAAAGAAAACTTATTCTGTTCAATGCTCTACTTACCTAAAGCCTTGCTCCTGATTCGCCCAACCCGTAAAATTGATTATCCTACTCACCCCTACACCCCAGTGCATCCAAGTCTACTTTCAACTCGCTATCTTCAGCTAAGAAGTCTCTCCTACCAGCTTCTTGATTGGCCGACACAAGTCCACTCCCTGATCCTGCTCCTCTTATTGGTTCCTGATCACGCTGGAATGATTCGGTTCCTTCTGTACCTTGGCTTGCTTCTTGTTTATCTCCAAGACGCATCGAATACGTTTACGCTATTCAATGACAGTCAGGCTTTAATTATTTTGTCATTTACCGGAGATCATGCCCCAATCCCAGGGGCTCGGTGCTCCGTTAACGATATCATCTACGTCTACGTCAGCTTCGGGCAGAGTAATGGGAATCGACGTTAGATAACGAGTCTTCCAGAGGATAGCGAAGAAGCGGCGGAGGCGGGTCGGCAATGCAATCATTAACTTGATGACCAGCAGTTGCACATCTAGAACAAGTTTCTGCCCCTCTACAAGCTGTCTTCGAATAACCGAAACGTTGACAATTATAACACCGGATAGGATTAAGTATATATGGAAGTACTTGAGAATTTAAATAGCCTGCTTTAATGTTGGATGGTAATTTTGTCGCACTAAAAGCGAAGATAATACTATAGTGGTAACCAAAGCATTTTCTTTTTTCATAAAATTGCGTTTAACAGCAATTACACCTTGGCTGGCAAGACCATCAAGAATTTCACTTTCAGGAGATTTCAGTAGTTGCTTTTCAGACATAACGCCACTGCAAAAGTGAAGTGTTGAGTGAAATGTTACAGAAACGGAATGATTTAAAAATTCTTTGGCTTGCAAGAAAGATTTCGTTTGAAGAGTAGAATTTGTTTCGATTAGTAACTCTCCCGACCGAAATCTTTTAACTGACTTTGGAATACCACCAATAACTTTCAAAGCTGTCTCAACAGCAAAAGGAGATAAATCATAATTCTCCGTCAGGAATAGAGAATAACGAAGCGAGCAGTTTCAGAAAACGGCTTAATGTCAGAAGTAAAAACAACCATAAGCGTTAGATAAAGATTCGGGCCCATACGGCACCGCCCACCATGGAGCCCAACAAAGGATGGTAGCCAACTTCTCTAGACATCTCCAGCCTCGGAGCTTGCTATAGTGCTAGTCGAGGCCTATACACTAAGAGTCACCTCCAAGTACGTTGACCACCATTAAAGCCAAGCCCCAGAGAGGGACCCCTTCGCTTGATCTCCTTGAGTAGATCAGCCAAATGACCAGGATACCAGCCATACAGCGGGGACTGGAATGTACCACCCGTCTAATGGGTCGCCAAGCATGGCTAACACGTGAGGACTTTGGCTGTCCATTAGAAGCAAACAGGGCGGCGGAGCTTCTCATTTAGAGCTTCCTCGCTTGCCATCGAGAATAAATCTGAAGGGAATAAAGATCCTTCGGTACCTCGGGATTGGGACATCCGTACTCATTTAAAGAAGGTGAGCACTTGAGGGGCAGAGTCCTCACGAAGTAATCCTCAAACAATTTCCAGATCCTTTGCGGCCTACACTCATCAATAATAAAATCAAAAGTCGTGATAATGAGTATTTCATTGGAACTAAAAGGGGTTTCAGTTGCAGAAAGGGCCAGAAGACTCTCAGCCGAAAAATTAAAAGCAGCAAAAACTAAATTTGAGTTTATGCAGCAATAAGGTCTTTGCAGACCATCAAAAAGTTGTTGGGCCAGTCCTCTACATCTCACCCTTAAGAAATCAGATGATTGGAGACTATGTGGAGATTACAAGGCCCTGAATAATATCACCATTCCTTATACTTATCCTCTACCATTCCTGACAGACTATGGCTATATGCTACAAGAAAATGATTTTTTTTTCATCCATTGACTTAATTAGAGCTTATCAACAAATTCCAGTACATGAAAACGACATCCCCAAAACAGCAATTATAACCCTTTTTGGGCTGTTTGAATTCCCATTCATGACATTTGGTTTACGCAACGCAGCACAGAGATTTCAAAGACTCATGAATATGATGTTATCAGGATTGGACTTTACATTCTGTTATTCAGATGACAGACTAATCGCTTCCCGAGACCGAGAATTACACTGTAAGCATTAATACACGGTTTTTCAAAGGCTAATCGACTATGTTTTATGCATCAATATTGCAAAATGTGTGTCTGGCACTTCTAAATTTAAATATTTGGGTTATGAAATCACAACTGAAGGAATACGACTTCTTCCGGCGAAAGGTAATATCATGAAAACATATTCAAACCCACATCATCCACCAGTTTGCGTAGTTTTTAGGAATGGTCAATTTTTATCACTGCTTCATCCCAAACAGTGCCAAACTCCAACAATCTCTAACCTCATTACTCAGTGGAAGATGCAAAAATAGTAAAATACCGCTGACATGGACCGAAGATTCGTGCAATGCATTCAAATGCACTTTGTCATGCTGCTATGCTGGTTCATCCCTCAACTGATGCTACTATATCTCACATGCGATGCATCGGACACAGCTATAGGGGCAGTCATTCGTCAAAATAGAAGAAAATAGAAACAAATATATTTTTTTGAACAAAAAATATATTTGTTCAAACTAAAATTCCAATAATAGTTTTTTTATTTTATTTAGCTCAACTATATTTGGAAAAAACATTCACACTTAATGATTGAAATAAAATGTAATCTTTGCCTCTCCTTTCCCCCCCTCTTCGATAAATTGACTTTTATCATGCCATCTGAAATTGAAGAGAAACAATGTTAATAAATGAGAATAAATTCATTTCTAAAAAAAATTGATTGAGAAATTTTTTATTTATTTTTCAAGGACTTTTTATGGATCATTGGAACTCTGTAAAATGAAAGATGCTAACCTGCCATTTAATGTCACACTATCTAAGATTAGTTTAGTTTAGTTTAGTTATCTAAAGAAACAATAGAGTTATTTTGGGACAGGCTTCGTAATTTTGGTCAGATAATGATGACATCTGAACTGGCACCCCATTCTCCAAACCATACCAGATGGAGGTTTGGCACAGAAGATTTAACGTGCACCAGATCTGCTCATACGATCTTAGTTCAATGGAATGGGGTCTCGAGCCTTTTGGTTTCGAAGTCGACATTTTACTACAAGGCAGCCACTGCCCAAACACTATCCAAAAAAAAAAAAAAAAAGTTCGTTTTTATGGGGTTTTTTTTTTTTTTTTTTTTTTTTTTTTACATTCACTAGAACGACTATTCTTTTTAATGAAAAACATGGGTTTCAGTAAGTCATTTGATTATTTAAAAAAAAAATAAAATATGCAATGAAAGTGATGAAATAATTACGCAATGTTTCTCAGAAAATGATACCACACAATTCCTAGAATAATAAAAATGTCAAGAAAATCTCAGGTGTAGTACAAGAATTTTAAAAATCTCACCAGCATTGAGAGGAAGATTCATCACAAAAAAGTTATTGAATCAATGCAGCAATTTTCATTCACTTAAGTTTAAAAATTAATATATATTTTTTTCTTTAGTTTTTCATATTACAAATACCTTTAATCCTCCTCTTTATCATATCACATACATGTTACAGTGTAAACCTTAAATCAGTCAAAATGCGAATTCACTAGGGAAAATGTGTTTTAATTGACAACAGTACAGAGAACTTGAATTCAATAAAGAAAACACTTTTAACTGACAGCGCAAGTGAAAATCCGAATTCATTAGGGAGAACGCATTTATTTAAGGTGTTGTTAACTCAAAACTATATGAATCTAGTTTTCTTGTTTGTGAAATTTTCAAAGTGCTGTCATTTAATTTTATTCATGCTGGAATGTGTTTGTGTTGTTGATTTATTTACGATGAGTGAACCAAAAAAGGGAAAAATAATTTCCTTCAACAATTACAGTTTTTACATTAAAAAAACAAACACCCGGGTAACTTTAATAAAGCTATTATGCATGATGAATTCAATACTCTGTTGTATGAGGTTGAAGACTCAAAATTTGTTGTTTGATTCCAATACTGCATATTAAAATTTTTTAAACAATCTTAAAATCAATGCAGTAAAAAATTTGGTTTCTTCATATGAGCTCCCAAAATGTTATTTTCCAATGGAAGAAATTTTTGATGGTACAGAATTTGCACATGCGGCCAAAGGACTTTGCAATAAACACAGACTTAAAACTGCAAATGCAAGAAAATTTACTAAGATAACTAATAAGAGGATACACGTTTTTTTTCTTTTTAAATCGACGTATGAAACAACTTAACAGAAAAGGTAAAAAGTAAATTTAAAAAGGAAAATGTTTGGTTTATAAACTTATTATTCACTCAGAAATGAATACACACTGCTAATTGGATTTGATTGATATGCAATCTCGCAACTGACTATCAACCAGATAAATTCACTTTCTTCTCGGATTTAGATTTATTATGACTTACCAGGACTATTTAGCAAAATTTGTGTTACTACGACCACTTCAAAGCAAAGGTAGAGAAGAGGTTGCTTTACAACCTTGCAAATATATAATATCTTTTTAATATTAGAGGCTCCTAGTATACTGTAATCTAATAATAAAAGAATATTAGTAAATTCCATTATAGAGTAGTTATGTATGTATTGGCTAGAAATGTATATTGTTCATGGGAAATCTTGGTGCAGCCAGTTGCAGGATTCAGTTGAGAGAGCCTATCGAGACATATAAAATATGCGGGCTTTATGGATGAAGAATAATCAAACTACACAAAAGTACAATGGTCTTCATTTTGTTCAATTCATGCAAAGCAGTATTCTGCATTCAAGAATCACACAATCACCATACAAATCTATGTTTGAGATTGAGCCAAGAGGTGAAATGACAACTTCAGCGTTGTCCTCAGATATTATTAAATATATAGAAAACAGGGTTGAATAGCAGAAAATTTTTGAGAACATGAATGCAGAGGAGTAAGAAATTTCACAATCTTGGGAGTATATACTTGCTAGCAAATTGACCAACCTTTTTTATAATTAGAGAGGAAGCCAAAGAAATTCAAATAAAGCAAGCCAAATGAATGAAAAAGATCCCCGAAGCAAAACAACCTGAGTTTAATATTGAAGGTAATGCAGTTGTTCCCATTCTAGATGTTTATAGAGTAAAATATGATTTGTGAAATCTCATCAGTGTAGTGCTTGAAAAAAATTAAAATGGCCTGTTCAAAATTGAAATGAAGGATGGAATTTTGAACAAATTGTATTTGAGGTAAGAAATTATATTTAAAATTAATTAGTTCAGTATTTATGCAATAAATAAATGGTTATAACTATTTATACAGTAGACTACAGCTAATCAGGATCACACATGACACAAAAATTTAATATATTCACTTATTTTCAGATCTCAATTCTATGCATCATCGCATATTTTCTTGATTTAAGAACAAGTACCACATCGGGTTACTTCGTAATGAACAGCAGCAAGAAATTGGAAAAGCTGCTGCCGTTCTTGTAAACAAAGATTGTTCTTCAAAAAGATGTTCATGTATGAAAAAAGGTTATCTTTGTAATTCTAACTGTCACAGCAGTTTGCCATGTCTAAATAATTTCTATTAATGGTACTGAATAAAACAATATTCAAGTTAAGTGTTTTTTTCTTCAACGGTGAATTCTTTCCTTAAACATGGTAAGCATACTTTAATACAATGATTTCGGATTCAATTACATTGTCTAACAAATCAGTCAAAACATGAGTTCCTCCAAATGTTGTCAGTTAGGATGCATTTTAACTATAACACACACACACATAAACTTCGATTATTCTCTTCAATACATACAAAATTTAATTCAAGACTTTTGAATTTAATTATGCACTAATGATATAAAAAGGTATTACAATCAATAATATCAGTTTCCTACTTACACCACAGAACACAGTAATATAAAAAAAGAACAGCAGGAGAAAATACACTGCCACACCTACTGCATTAATATTACACCATTGTTAGATTTTTCTCCTTTTGAACAGATTATACAAACACATAAGAGGTTAACATGGAATCTGCATCTTGAAATGATCCAAATATATAAAATTGAACTAACCATTCTTATGCGAGGAGTCAAATAAGAATTCTTTTACTTACGTTTGCAAGAGCATAATCCAAGATCGGTTCAAAAATTACACAGGTGTATTTCAAATGATCAATGTCATTCATCTCATTTAATATATCATGCAATATGCGAATGAAGGCAGCATTTAAAATGTATCCCTAAAATAAATAAACAAATGAAAATGCATAAATTTTTAAAATTTAAATTTAAAAGCAATTTATATTTTACATGAGCAATTTATATTTTACATGATTTTACACCTTTCACAATGCAAAAGTATGCACATTACAAAATTTTTCAACTTATCTTCAGAGCTTCAACATAATTCTGGTAAGGAAGAGGTGATTTGTATGTAGTATAATGCATTATAAAGTGGAATCCACAGATTCTGAGTATCAATTAAATCATAAATCTCTATATATCACTTTTCAATAGAAACAGTTTGCATACATCAAATGAAAATTTTTAATTATTGATAAAATAATTCTTGCAAAAAAATATACCTAATATCAAAAAAGCAACCTTTGATTTAATCTGTCAAAAGGAATATAAATTCATCCTAATTATCACAAAAATTATTATAGAAACTTGTTCTAAGCAAAATTAATGAAGAATTTGCATTATGCATTTTTCAGTACTAAATTTTATCTTTTAACCTTTAAAATAAGAAGACATCCAGATTGGTTATATCAACTCATTCAAATAAAATGCATGCAAAATTCACTATTTATTATTTGCATCAAAGAAATGAAAATACATACTTCAGAGTTGTTAATCATAATGTGCAAGATATGTTCGAAATGGTAATGCCATTTTGGATCACTCTTTGTCTTTTTATATTCACGAAGGAAATCTTCAAGCAATACATTTGTGCAGTGGACATAAAAATGAGAGCCTTCTCTTCCTACACACATACTTGAAATTAACATATCAAGTATGCAAGAACTGACTTCCCTTATATTAGGAGTAAAGGAAGAAAGAGAATTCTCTAGGATCTGAAAAAAATAAACACACAGATTAAATATACATTCTTCAGGAAGAAGTATTATAGAAAGTTGTCTATTTAATTTCTACAACAATGACTTTTAAATACAAACACAAAGGATTGTTAAACAAACAAAAAAGCTTTCATTCTTTTCTTTCTCCAACTCATTTTTTAAAAAATACTAATAAAACTAGAATGAGCATGTCTCCCTATATATAAATTAATATCTGAAATATCTGAATATCTAGAATAGAAGGCATAAATTAAAAAATAAAAAGTAATAAATGATAATCTACCTCTAACATCAATGTCAAAAGTACTTTAACTCATATTAAAAAAAGCTAAAGAGCATAAATGAGATTTTAATAGCACAAAAAAGCATAAATATTAATCAATAAAAAATGCCAACGTTTGAATCTAATTATAAAAAAATTATAGTTTAAAAACTCAAATTTCAGCTATAGTGTTAATTTGTTATCTAATTTAAATAATAAATAAATGCTGACAAAATTGTAAATTCTTGGAAATTGGAATTTATGCAGATGAAATCAAATTTTGCATTCCTTCTATTCACATTAGTAACTTTAAAATGTTGAATAAATAAAAATAAAATAAAATTACTGATATCAGTTTAAGAGAGTTTAGTTTTCTGCTAACAATACTAAATAAAATATTTAACTTAACATTAAAACAATTTAATCAAAAAAACTTTTTATATAACTCTAATCAATATAGTACAGTTAAAAAGTAATAATTTGGTACATTGTAGCACTCTCTTTCCCCCTACACTATGATTCAATCATTACACGCCGCCCTCTGGCGAGTGCTTAGAGAGACAGTCAGTTAAGCCTCTGTTATCGTTATGTGTTGACGTGTTTTTTGTCCACTCTCTGTTTGTGTCTGTGTGTAACGTAACCTTATATGTTTAAATAATAAATTATTGTTACACAAGAAGGCTTATCTTAATTAGAACCCCCCAACCACCGGTCACACTGGCGCCCAACGGGTTTTAATTGCGTTTACATTGACGCCCAGCATTTAATTGCACCCCCCGCATTGCCGCGCAAGTGTGCTTTTAAATTTCAGCCTTCAAAAACAGAGAAAAAGTTCCGAACACAGAGGTTTGGCTCAATTTTTTTCAGGTAAAAGCAATTCGAATGCACACCCTGTGCAAGATCATTGGATTATGTTAATTCCCCGCCCTGGAGGAAAAAAGGCTTTCTAGTGCTAAACGGATGGGATAGATCCCATTGTTGCTTCATTAAATGATAAGTACTTATTTTGTTTCAAATTTTGTATACTTAATTTCTTTAGCCATCTTGGTAAAGAATGAAATGCTAATTCATACGTTTAAATTAAATAAAGTTGTGTTAACTTAATTTGCCACACCCCTGGCATATGTATACTATTGTTGTATAAAACTCATGATATTACAGTCAATTTAAAGTTTTGTAAAAGCAGTTCTTTAAAAGTTTATCTCATATTTCTATATGTAGATTTTCTATTGGTGTTAAAAAGTTATATTTGTTTGAAAAAATATTTCTTTCAACCTAATAATACATATTTTAAGTTTCATTCGTCAGTTTCGGTTTCGGAACGAAACGCAAATGTTGCTCTTTTGCCGCGCCAAATGTCTGCTTCCCTCCCACCCCACCCCTTCTATCTCTTCGCTTTTCGGAATATTAATGTAGTACACCGGATACAGAAAAAGAATCTGAATGATTCATTTATGATATCATATTAAATGAGTAAATCTTTTATCACTACTGAGATTTTATTACTGGAGCAAATAAATTAAATAAAAAGGAAAGATCTTTTCCGATTGTGGTTTCAAAGATTTAATGTGTGTATACATATAAAAAAAAGTGATCATTATTTCTGTCAGAACTGTTCTGTGTTTTATTTTTTTAAGCGTATGGTATAGAAATATATATATATTCTTTTTATGAGTATTCGTACAACTTTTCATTATTATTCTTGATTTGATTATTCTTTAAGAAATGACATGTTCTTTTAATAAATTTTGGTAAATATTATTTTACTGAAGAATTAAATATAATCACTGGAAATTTTAAAATGTTATGATAACATTCTAGAAAGAAATTCATAAGGTTTAACAGATTACAATAATTTAAAACTTTATGTTGTTATGAAATTGATATTATCTTTAATGAATCTTGTGCATTTGTGTTTATTTTTGTAAATTATTTAGTGATTGCAAGTGTTCTTTTATACTCTTAAATTTCTTATAAATATACTGTAAAAGACGTGATTTTGTGAACAACGGAAAGGTGTTGTGTACAAGTGTCTAAACCTAACAGCAAGGATGAGTTTCTTGGGTAAGGGTCTTAAAGCCGATCTCATCTTTGTGGCTGAGGAAATGGGTATTGAAGTCCCGAAAGATGCGCGTCTCCCTGACATAAAAGACTTAATAATACACAGTAAAAACTACGATGAAGACTTTGTGCGAGAATTCCTAAATTCGGTAATCGGTGAAAGGATTGCCGCAAAAGAGGAAGAAAAAGTTTCTCGTGACAACGCGTTTAAATTAGAAAAACTTCGTTTGGAATTAGAAGTCCAAAAACTTGGACAGCTATCGCCATCAAGTTCCGTCGCTGCATCACCAAATCAACTAAATTTACAACTCAAGAGTCTAATCCCTGAGTTTGACCCTCAACAAGATGACATGTCACTGTTTATAAATGTCTTTCAAAGACAAATGAAATTTTTAAAAATAGATAAGAAAAATTGGGTAGCATATTCACTTGGCGTCCTGCCAAATGAAGTTGTAAAAATTATTTCAAGAGAATCTGAGGAAAAAGCTCAAGATTTCGAACATATAAAAGCTATGCTTTTAAAAAGATATAAATTAAACGCAGAGAAATTGCGACATCTTTTTTCTACTCATAGAAAAAACCCAGAAAAATCTTGGAAGGATTTCCATTTTGAGTTAAGAAATTACTTTGAAGGATGGTTAGAAGAACTGAATATCCAGGACTTTGATAAGCTGAAGGACTTGATGATCCTCGATCAAATGAAAAAACGTGTCCCTCCTGAAGTAAAGGACCATTTCTTGGATGTATGGTGTGAATGGGTCACTCCCGATGACCTAATAGAGAAACTGGACACCTACGACAGTCTGCGCCCAAACAGTAAAGAAACACAAGCTTACAAGTCGGAAAACTTCAAGAAACCAGCTGGTTATGGAAAATCCAATAGAAATAGGACTTTTAACGCTAAAGGCCCAAAGTTTCGCAATGAACATAATCTTGATCGACTGTCTCTGTCTGGGATTCCCAGTCAAAGTAGGCGGTATCCCGGGATTCCCAGTCAAAGTAGGCGGGACTCCATTAACAAAGACAGAGTACACGAACGAAATAATGAGAGACCTGAAGAGGACAGAAGACCCCTGAATTGTTATGGCTGTAGAGCTCCTGGAATAATCAAAGCAAAATGTCTCACATGCAACCCAGCATTGAAACTAAACCCTGATGTATCGTCAACTCTCAATCATATGAACTTTTACAGTTTTTCAATGGAGGATAAACAAATAAGCATCATTGATATCACTGTCTATGACACTCATGCAGCTGTTTGTGCCGACACAGGTGCAACACATTCAGTAGCTGGAGAAAAGCTATTTGAACTTCTTAAGAAGAACGGCTTGAAATTCAAAAGCCAAGTTATAGATATGACACTAGCTTATGGCCAAATCCAGAAAACGGAAATACTCACTACAACTGTAGACATTACGGTTAAAGGTAAAAGTATTCCGACAGAACTCATTGTATTGAAAAACGCTCGAGGAAACAGAGCTCTTCTAGGTGTTGACTTTTTGAGTAAAGCAGGAATCGTCCTAGATCTCTGCAACAGGCATTGGTATTTCTCAGAATCTCAGCGAATCAAATATGATTTTATCAAAACACCACCTGACATAAACGCCCTGCTGGCAGTTCCTACTACTCCAAATCCCTGTGATCTTCGTGAAAATGAAGGAACAAATCTTTCGCATGAACAAAAACGTCGCCTCAACTCCCTCCTCGTAGAATACGAGACATGCTTTCAACCAGGGGAAGAGCCTACACCTTTCATCGAACACAAAATTGATACTGGAAATAAGCTTCCTGTTGCAGTACCTCCTTACAGGTTGTCGCCTGCCAAACAAAAGATTTTGAAGAAGGAAATCGATTCACTTCTCGCCTCTGGAGTAATCGAAGAATGCGATTCTCCCTATGCCGCTCCAGTAGTGCTAGTTCCAAAACCCAACGGTGATTTTCGTCTTTGTGTGGATTACCGGAAGCTCAATGAGGTTACAAAGCCTGATCCCTATCCTCTTCCGCGGATGGATGACTTATGGCAAACCGCAAAACAAACAGCTTACAAGTCTACCATTGATTTAAAAAAGTGGATACCATCAAGTTCAAATGTATCCTCCTGACAAAGACAAAACTGCATTTGTTTGTCAATTTGGAATTTACAGATTTACAAGGATGCCGTTTGGATTAAAAACAGCACCCGCGACTTTCCAAAGACTCATGGACATTTTCCGAAATGGCCTTAAAGTCAAGACTTTAGCATATTTAGATGATTTGATTGTTAGCATATTTAGATGATTTGATTGTTATATCTTCTACATTTGAAGAACATCTTGAAGATTTACGTCAAGTATTTGATCGCCTGAAATACTTTAAATTGCATGTTAATAGAAACAAATGTAATTTCGCTTGCCCCAAAGTAAAATATTTAGGTCACTATATCACCAAGGCTGGTATTGAAGTTGATCCTGCAAAAGTTGAAGCAATAGTAAAAATTCCTCCTCCCCAAAACACAAAACAAGTCCAAAGTTTTTTGCAAACCTGCAGTTGGTATCGTCGTTTTATACATCAGTTTGCAGAAATTTCTCGCCCATTAAGCAATCTTACTAAGAAGAAAACCACATAGAAATGGGGAGAAGAAGAGCAGTGTGCATTTGATGCATTAAAAGAAAAACTAATTTCTCCACCGGTTCTAAAACAGGTCGATGACACTAAACCATTTGTTATCCGAACAGATGCCTCAAATTATGCTCTAGGAGCTATCCTTATTCAAGGAAAAGGTGAAGAACATCCCATAGAGTATGCGAGTCGTTTACTTACTTCATCTGAAAGAAATTATTCTACAACCGAGAGAGAAGCATTAGCAGTCGTATGGGCTCTCGAAAAGTTCCGAGGTTACATAGAAGGTGCACAAATTACAGTTGTGACTGACCATCAACCCTTAAAATGGCTGTTGAGTCTGAAATCACCAACAGGTCGATTGGCAAGATGGGCTTTACAGTTGCAATCATTTGACCTGACAGTAGAATACATTCCTGGTAAAGCTAATGTTATAGCTGATATGCTCTCGCGACCTGTATGTGTTCCCAACAATTCTAATTGTGAATTATGCACTATATCTATCGATTTGCCATCAAGAAAGGCCAGTGATATGCGTGAAGAACAGTTAAAAGATGACGATTTGAAGAAAATAATAGACTGTTTCGAAAACAACGATAAAGATGAAAATTTTGCTAACTGGTCAAACCGAGGTTACCTTATGAGTAATGGTTTACTCTATCGCTACTCTCCAGATTCTGAATCTGAAGAAGCACAATTGGTTGTCCCAAAGCAAGAAAGGGAAAGAGTTCTTAGAGAACACCATGATGCCCCTACAGCTGGACATTACGGCACTGAAGGTACTTATAATAAAATAGCCTCACGATACTATTTTCCTGGAATGAAATCCTACATTTCAGAATGGATAAAGCATTGTCCAGAATGCAACCGTTACAAGGCTAACAATCAAAAGCCTGCTGGATTGTTAAGAACTCCAGTATATTCTCAAAGATTCGAGATAATTTCGATTGACTTATTTGGTCCTCTACCACGGACGGCTACAGGAAAACAGTGGATTTTTATTGTGGCAGACTGTGCTACAAGATGGGTAGAATTATTCCCTCTTGCTCATGCCACCGCACATGAATGTGCTACAACATTAATTGAAGAAGTGTTTATGCGGTATGGCATACCTAGAAAAATCATCAGTGATAACGGATCACAATTCATTAGTTCCGTACTCCAACAAATCTGTTGTACTCTCAGTATAGACCAATGTTTAATTCCAGTCTATTTTCCCCAAGCAAACCCTGTCGAAAGGAAAAACAGAGACCTTAAACCTCGTCTAGCAATACTTGTGGGAGATGAACATGATACCTGGCATTCGAAACTCCCTGTAATTCGATTTGCCATGAATACAACTATTTGTGATACTACAGGACATACTCCTGCCTTTCTACAATTTGGAAGAGAACTGCGCACTGTTGACGATGTTGTGCAAAAGAAATACTATGATAAAAATCGAAGAACTGTTTATTTTTCTCCTGGTGATAAATTTTTGGTAAATTTGCATCCCATTAGCAAAGACAAAAACAAGAAGACTTCAAAGTTTATGCCCAAACGTGAAGGTCCATACCTTATACTAACTCAGAAGTCGCCAACATCATATGTTATTTCTAGTCTTGAAAAGCCGTCAGAACCTATTGCAACCTATCATGATTCTGCACTTTCGCCTTTTAAAGATGTGGCTTCAAAGCCAATTGCTCCACTCAGAAAGCGAGGTCGACCACCAAAAATTACTGTGGCACCCCATGCCACAAATCAAGACGCTTCATCTGCACCAAAAATTACTGTGACACCCCATGCCACAAATCAAGGAACTTTGTTTGTGCCTAAATCTTCTCGGTTTAAACCCTTTACCCAGAGAAACCAAAGGCCAAAAACAAGAACACAGACTGCAACAAGACCTCCTACTTCTAGTACTGGCTACTTGCCGGGACATCGGCGCAGCCAGAGGGGGAGACTGTAGCACTCTCTTTCCCCCTACACTATGATTCAATCATAACACGCCGCCCTCTGGCGAGTGCTTAGAGAGACAGTCAGTTAAGCCTCTGTTATCATTATGTGTTGACGTGTTTTTTTGTCCACTCTCTGTTTGTGTCTGTGTGTAACGTAACCTTATATATTTAAATAATAAATTATTGTTACACAAGAAGGCTTATCTTAATTAGAACCCACCAACCACCGGTCACAACATATATTTATTACTTAAATTCCTAATTTGTATTTTAAAATAAGTTATTCAAACATCAGGGCAAAACAGAAAATATTTTGCTAAATAATATAAATTATAGAAAAATGCAAATATAAATTTAAAATTCTCATTTTTTGAAATGAAACAAGTGATATTAAAACAAGTGATACAAAATTAATAAAACCTAAATACAGGTGGTTATCAAAATAATGGAAACACCTGTGAATAAATGTGACGTTTAGAAATGTGCTTGATAAGCATTAAATTATAATAATAGCCACCAGTTATTTTTAAATATAAATAGTAATGTATATATTCTGGTAGTATTTGTTGGCTTTATTAAAGTTCTGCAATTGGATTTTTTTCAAAAGCATAACACGACATAACTCTCAGATTTTCAGTGGCCAGATTGTAGGAGCTCATCTAGTAGGAAAAAGTGTGACTGAAATATTCCAACTTTTAGGCATTTCTAGAGGAACTTTGACTAAAGTCATGACAGCATATATACAATGTGGCAAGACAAGTGTGGAAAAGAAAAATTGAAGGCAGAAAGAGAAGCCCATCGAAAGAGACCAATGAGTATTATAATGTCTGAAAAGTGAACATTTGCAGCAAAAGTGACAGCAGAGCTCAATACCCATCTGGATTCTCCAGTGTCAGTAATTACAGTTAAAAGACACCTTTATAAACAGAACATTTATGACACAGCAGCAATTAATATCCATTTGTCATAGATGTTTATAATAAATGTCATTTACAGAAGTGTCTCGCTCACAAAAAGGGTCAATTGAAAAATGGAAGAAATTAATATGGTCTGACAAATTGTGTTTCACACAACTACAACAAGACTGGCACACAATTGGATGACATCTGCACAAGCACAGAGGTGGATCTGTCATGATATGGGCAGCCATGTTGCGGTTTTCAGCTGGACCAATCATAACCCTAAAAGGAAGGATCGCTGGGAAGAATATAAAGAAATTTTAGCTGACCAGATTTATTTTATGATGCAAACTTTGTTTCCTCCAGGATAATAATGCACCTATTCTTACAGTGAGACTTGTCTAATCATTGTTTGATAAACATGAAGATGAAGTTAAACATCTGCCTTGGACTGCTCAGCCACTGACCTCAATATAATTGAACCAATATGGTATATTTTAGAGTGTTCAATATGGAATCAATATCCTCCACTGGAATCTCCACCATAACTTTCACAATATCATCAGGAATAATGGTACAATAATCCTTTAAACTATATTCAACATTTTAAGGAAATGATTTCTAGGTAAATCCAAGCTGAAATGCATGTTAAAGGTGGTCCTACACCATATTAATAAGGGATTCTTTATAAATCTAACATTTCCATTATTTTGATAATCATCTGTATATATCTGCATCATTCTCTGCAATTAATGCATCAGAGATTGCAGCAGACATTCACAATATACATATCTGTATCAATCACTGCAATTTCAATAGCTTTTATTTTCTCACAAGATTAAAAGTTTTGTTAAATTATAGTTCAATAATATGATGCAAATACTGACAAATTTAATTTAAACATGCATTTAACATAAAATATTTTACCATTAAATATGACAACAGTTGCAAGCACTTGTAATCTTGGTTTTATTCAAGTACAAAGTTCATTTAAATATTTACATAATATTTATATCATATATATTTAGCTAAGTCAAGGGACATTTTTTTTTTGGAATAAACAAATTTTTATCTCACAATATACCAAATAATGGTGAAGGACATATGAAACAGACAATAAATTCAGTAAACTACTATACAATTGCTCCACATATCTATGCACATTTTCTAGTGCTCTACAGTAAGCCAAAAGGCTCTTGCTAGCATATTTGGAATAATTTCAAATCCTGTAACTGTAATTCAGTCTTTTAACTGTTCAATAATGAGGAACTTTAGAAAATACATATTAGATTTCAAATGTTTAGATACCAAATAAAGCTTAATTCTGAGCAGCACATATTGCAATAAAAGAGCATTTTCATAAGCAAATCATTATGTGATAAGTTGAATGTGCTATAGCTTTCTGTTTCCACTTAACGCATAATTTGGATTCAGCAACTGACAAAGGCTGCTACACAGGATTCTACAGAACACCAAATTCTCTACTTACCGAAGAAGCATATAAGCTATGCTTAGTTACTTCTTGCACATTAAGTGTTGTTTCTGAGATTACAGATGAATTCTCAAAATGTCTTTAAGACTATCAATATAATTCAAAATTTTAACCAGATTCTTATCGGTCAACTTCTAAAAAATTGGTGAATCGAATTTAGTAAGTAAACCATTTATATAAATTTGTAAAATTTTCTGTACTTATTTATGTTTTATTGTCAACATTGTTTATATTCATATATAAACAATGTTTTTGTCAATCTTCTATTAATTAGCATTCACCAAAATAATCAACATAGCAATTAACAGAAATGTAAATCACAACATTGAGACTTTATACTTATTATTTATATAATAATATTATACATAGAAAATCTCAATAATATTACAGTTTAAATATTATCAAGAAAAATTAAATCTAAATTAGATTTTTAAAAAAATATAATCACCTTAGTCAGCACATCAGAACTAAGTTTTACTCCCAAAAGTTTTTGTAAATATAGGGAAAACATATTATAGTAGGAGCTCAACAAAGGGTCTAAAGGGTATGGTTCAAAATCAGAATGCCATATATAAAGCTCTGCAAATAACTTCAATCTTCCTAAGAGATCTTCAGAACTGAAATAAAGTACAGGAAAATAAATTTTGCTAATCTAAGGAAATATTAGGGTTTTTTTTTTTGTTATTCTTAAAAACAAATAGAAAACATTCAATACTTACTTTGCTAGAGTACTAAGATGAATTACATTTAAATTCTTTGTTAAAAATAATTTAACTGTCATATTGGAAGGAATTATGAAAATACAGATTGAGGAAATTTAAAAATGAGAACATTATTTATTAAAACTACAACCATATTATGACAAAAGTAATTCTAAACAAGAAGAGTCTTCAATTTTTCATAATGTCTAGCAAATTCTTTAAATTTCAATATTTATTGGAAAAAAAGTATATGAAGTTTAGTAAATGATTTTTTTAGCAATTAATGTTCAGAAATTCAATAAATGTTCATCTGTTAAATTTTTTTAAAAAAGTTTGAAAAAATTTTAACAAAAATTAGAGAAAAATACAGTTTTATACTATAGGGGAAAAAAAGCTTTATCAAGTCCTATTTTAAAGAATAATAGAAGCAAATTGAAAAAAAAAGTCATGCTTAAGTATTTCTTGAAACAACATGAAGTAATATAACACATTGTTTCAAAATATAGCAAAACTCATCAAATAAAAAAATCTTATTCAGTAAATTGCTTTAAAATTTGTTAAGTTTAAATTAAAGCAAAGAAAGCTGCTTTTCCCCTTTCTTTTTTTATCCCAAGTTTAACAGAATAAAAAAAAATGTAACTCAAAAATTTAAAGGTGCAATAATATTTTTAATTTCTTTATAATAAAAATCATTGTTACAAACTGGGGGGGGGGGAGGCCCATTAAGCCATGTCTTAAACTTGTGTTGGAACCCCTGGACCTATTTCACAAATGATCCTTTTTTAAAATTCTTTCCATTTAAGTTTTCTCCCTTGATGTTAGAGTAAACAAGCTTTAAACTATGCTTAAATTATCATATTCTAGACATGGAAAACAAAGCAAAAAAAAAAAAAAAAAACCCCTTTCATTGCATTTTTTATGGGTCTCCATCCACCCACTTTCTCTCTCTCTACCCCTCAAAAAAAAAAAATGATAAAATTTAAAACCCATTAAGATGCTTATTAAAGGATTTTAAATTTTAGCATTCTTCATGATGCTATACAACCTGTTATTGAAATGAAGATATAAAAAACATTTAATTTCCTTATTTCCATATTTCTAGAATTTTTTTTCTTTGTAAAAACTGATTTCTTTAAAATAGTTTTTAAATGAAACGAAAGTATGCTTTTTCACCATAAAATTTGGAGATTTTGGTACAAGAGCATTAATAAAGAGTGGTTTAATTGCACTAAAACACATCAGAATGATATTCATGTAAATTTTGTATCAACAATAATTTAAAAAAAAATACTCACATGTAATGACAGGCACACTCTAGCAGAAGACAAGAAAGTTGTAATAAAGGTTTCATTATTTTAGTGTTCCGATTAGTGATTTCTTCAAAGCATAGCATAATTGCTAGTTCAAATTTTGAATCAATGTCTTTGTTTGTACTATGTTTTAATATGGTAAAATCTAATTTCTCCAATTTAAATAGAAATGAAGGTATTATTAAATATTCTAATATTTTTATTTCTAAATGCGAAGAATATTGCCTCTTTACATGGTACATAACAAATTTTATTAGAGTCTCTTTCTTCCAAAGGTCCGATTGTTTTTCTATAATTTCATCTCTAAAAAAATCTGTCAGAAACTGAAAATATTTAGGAAATCTTTCAACCGGTGCTTTTAAAAGTTCAAAGAGTATTTCAGTTTCATTGGAAAATTTGTATATTTCCATTAAAAGCTGGGCAAGTTTTATGTGCTCTTTCAATCTTGTAAAATTGTGTATTTTTAGAGGACAAAGTTTGTCTTTCTTTTCTAAAATAGACCACATCATTTGCAATGCAAAAACAATAGATTTATCTTGAAGTAAATCTTTATCATATGCTTGAAGATAATGAATCAACTCAATAGCAAAATAAGTTAGCTCATTAGGAACTGGATATAGCTGACTTGGAACATCTTCACACATGATACTTTCTCGTGTTTTTAACCAATCATAAAGCATCCAGTTAAGGAAAGCATATTTATAATTAAAATGCATCTCTCCAACAGGTTGTAAAATTCTTGACAACTGCACATCATGGATGAATGAATCATTATTCAATATTGTAGCATGCAAACACTGACCCCACTTTCCTTTAAGTAGATACTATAGGGAGAAAAAAACCAGCAATAAATAAAATTTGCTTAAAATAACAATACAAAGATTTCATTAACACACTGAAAACTTTTACACAATACTTATTATAGACAATAAAAAAATATTAATTAAAGAAACAAAAATGAAGCTAAGCTATCATCTACAGAAAAATAAACTTCAAAGCATATTATAATTGCTAGTCAGAAAACACTTCATACATCTGTGAATTATTGATTCAGAAACAACACATAACAAAATCACAAAAATCTTAAATAACATTTGCCTTTTTTTCTTCAATTTAAATAATAACATTATAAAAAAAACATACAAAAATCTATAAAAATTAACATTTGAGTCAATTAAAGCTAAACTGATTTGAATCAATTAAATATGTCTACTTTTATATTCTAAGAAAGTTTTAAAATTTCAAATAAAATAGCTTAAAATTCATTGAAAGAAGTACGACGATTTTAAAAAATATATTAGAAGGATTTAAAATAATTGTTGATGAAATAATTTTCCTAATTATTCTTTGATCCTGAAATATTCAAAAATTGCCTTGAGGTCATTAACCCATGTGTACAATTCATCAATAATACAGTTGTCTCAACACTATATTAACAATTACTGTAATATTTCTTAAATGAAAGAAAAAGAGCAATGTTCAAAGTGATATTAGTTGGTATATTATTATGAGCCTGATTATCAGATAGCATAATAATCAGCTGTAATAATAGCTAAATTACATGAGAGACATTGGCCACCAAAAATTATGGTACAACATATTTTTCAAAACTCCTCATTAAATAAATGTACAAAATTTAGAAATACCAATTACATGAAAAATGACAAATTTATATATATATATATATTTAAAAAATGATATTGATATTTTATGAATATTTTGTCCTCATAATTATTTACTTTCTCTTTTATTTAGAAAGATATTGTTGATAAAAGATTGTGGGCATTCAGATAGAAAAGGATTTGAAAGAAATTGATGCTGCTAAATCCATTTTTATGGATAGTCACCAGTTAAAAGCCCTGTGGAAAATTAATTTTTAGCACTCTTGGCCAAGAGGAAAAAGAAAATATTGTACCTCTGAAATATCAGTTGATTTTGTTGCAACAGAGATAAGAAGATCAACTACTACAGTTCAAAGATATACTCAGAATTAAGTATTTTATGCAAAAAGTCTAACTGTGTGTGTTCAAATAAAAAAATATTAATGAGAAGACAGCACATTTCCTTCTTTAGATATTAATGACAACCTCTGTTTTCTTTAAAAATGAGTTCAGATAAGATATACACATTGAGTATGACAATGAACCAACTAAGATAATATAAAGCACCAAATACCAGCAGTCTAACATATTTGAAAGTACATTGCAGAAAAAGTTGAAATATTATTCAGGCTGAAATCTCTTGGTATGGTCTCATTTATTTCCTTTAAGGGTAATGGAGAAACTCTCACAGTAATCTATACTTATAATAAAGCTCAATGTGTGTGTGTGTGTGTGTGTGCGTGTGTTGGCGCTCTACAGGCCAGACCGTTGGACCTACAGCTACCAAATTTGGTACATGTATACCTTGGAGGTCGGGAATGTGCACCTCGGAGCCCTTTTTTCGAATTTTTAATTAGAATTTGAATTAATTAAAATTTAAGCGAAATTTCGACGTTTTTCCACTATAACTTCCGAAAATATCATTGCACAAACATGATTTTTATATCAATTTAAAGATAAAAAAAATTAGCTTTCTAACGGTATCAGTTTTTGTAATTTATAATGTAAGCTTCTATTTTTAACGAATTTTTAAAGAAATATTTTAACTATGTTTTTTTTTAGCACGTGTCTGGATAAAATAAAATAAAACAATGCCGGAAGTGCAAATAAAAAAACGACAACTATCATCGCAAATCAAATCTAAAGAAATACAACTTTAAGCACGTGACTGGATAAAATAACATAAATATAAAAAGTGATATCTTATAAAAAAAAAAATGCAAGGCGAAGGATTCTAAGAAATCGTTTGCAATATCTGTATCATTAATTCCATAAATTATCTTTATTTACTGTAAACCTGATTGAATTTAGACAGGATATGCATTGAAATCCCGACTTAATGGCATATTTCTATAATCGTTTGCAATATCTGTATCATTAATTCAATAATTTTTTCCCTTTTTCGCTTTCTTTGAAAAACATATTTAACATTTTGGCAATATCACCGAAAAAAACATTTTTAATATTTTGGAAGCCTAATTGATAAATTATTAGAGCATTAAACTCAAAAAGTTTTTCCGAATAAAGTTACCGACTCTTTAACTACTAACAACTGAATCTTTTAACTTAAACTATTTCTTAAATTTTGGCTAAAAAATATATGATTTAATTGGAAATTTTAGAATGCATTACTCATGGCGAACCAGCTGGTCGCCAAAGGCGGCTAGTGAGGTAATAGAGCAGAGATCCACATGCTGTTGTTATTAGTGAACTAGTAAATGAACTAGGCTTCTTGAAAAATATCTTCCTGATTACGGTTTACAATATTAATTTAAAGAACTTCTTAAATAGAAAGAGCATCACTAGGACTTCCTCAGAAGACAAGTGGCTACTTTAAGATCCTGAATAGAGTAATAAAATGAGACTGAATAAGCTTTGAACCCTTATAAGTCTTTATTTCCTATCTCCACACCATAAATTAACAGCTTATTTGAAAATGTGGAACATTGCTGCTAATAGTGCATTACAATTAGGGTGAGTTGGGGGGTGGGTCACTTGCCTTATTAAAAACTATTTATTAATTTTTAACTGATATATTTCATTTATTAGTTTGTTTCAATAGTGAATGGTTGTGGGGAAAAAAAAGTAAGAAAAATGTAAATTTTGTTTGACGCTGATGAAATGCATTTCAATTTTTAAGCTTTTATATTTTATTTGTTTGCAAATGAAAGAAATGTGAATACAAAAAGTTATAACATTTGGAAGTTAGTGTAAAATAAACATTAATTTATCATATTGAATTCTCCTTTTGAATTCATAATGATTATTCTCAGTAGAAGACTATAATGCTAAAGTTATAATTGCCAAAAATGTAATTTGCTGAAATTATTCCATTTTTTCAACTACAATACAAAAAAGTGTATAAAAATATTCATATACAAGTCAAATAGATGGAATTCTGATTTTGGTCATTTTTTTTCTTCCTTCCTTTCAGATCAGTAGGTCAGTTACTTTTTCTTTCCAAATTACTTATCTTCTAACAAATCAAGCAATGAGGTTAAAATAAATTTCGCAGAAATTCTCAATTCCATTTAGCAAAATCATAGTTGTTTATAAGTAAAATTCATATTAAGTGTGGACTTGAAGAACTAATAGTTATTTTTTAAATTTCTAATCTACTTTGAATAAGCTTGCAGTTTCTCAAATAATAAGCAAATCCTTGTATGTATCAAGTATGGTAGTTCTCATTATGGTAGTTCTCACACTCATTATTTTCAATTTTAGCTTGAATCATTTTTGAATTTTCGCATTCATGAAATTCTATTTCAACTTTAGATTATAGAATGGGAAAAAATGGTGCTTAAATACTTCAGAGAAGTTAAATGAAAGCATGTCTAACAAAGCAATGAAACAAAATTTGTTTAGTACCCTGGAGTCACTCTCTTCTTTTCTATCCATATTGTCTAATAATCTAGTTTTTGTGTAAATGGCAGTAATTCAGATTAACGCAGTAATAATAACAATAGCAGGTAATTAGGAATCATTCTAGCATACACACAATAGATAACACAGTAAGTTAAAAGGTTGGCAATATACAGAGTGATTAGATTATCCAACAGTTTGGTCCGATATGGTAGACTTCACCAAGTTATTGGTACAACAACTGTTATCAGCCATTATATAAAAAATACAGCATATAAAGAAAAGATTACTGATTAGAAGAGAACAAATTTAAAGAAACTTACTTCCATGAAAAATGATGAAAGAAGTCTTTTTTCTTCATCATTTGCTCTTAGAAAATCAAAAGTGAAAGTATTTACTATTCTTTCAGGATTAAACTTGAACACAATGCCCAAAATGTCACAAAACACATCTTTAACACCATAACCCTGAAATGCAAAATAAAAAGTTCCAAAAAAATTAACAGGCATTCTTGCAAGATTCTTTTTTATCAGTTACAAAATTTAGGACTATGATTATGAATGAGAAAATACAGATAGAAAATAAGTGATATTTCTAGCAATAATGACCTATGTTACTCGGTAAAACTTCAGAGATGAGCAAGAGATTTAAAAATTTTGCAATCTGATTTATAATTACATTATATAAAGGAAAGGGTGTTAAAAATTTATTGAACTGTTACAGGCAGCCAAAATGAAAAAAAAAAAAAAAATCATATTGAATTAAAGAACTTGCATAGAAAATGCTGCATAATTATTGCAATAAATATATTTTTTAATATTAAAGTAATTGCGTAATGAAATTCTATGATTTTTGCAATCGATTAAGTAAAAAATTGTTTCGCTGATATTAAAATGCACAGGCCTAGAATGCATTATTAATAGGGGGAAAAAACCTCCGAGTTGCATGTTGCTTTAGTTTTTGAACTTTCTTAACTTGAAGTAAGATTTTTACAATAACTCAATATAGCTTTATGGTTCTGAAATAAAATTCTTTAAGTATGATAAAAATAAATAAAAAAATTTTTAACATGTGTCTTCAAATACCTTGTAGATAAATGTGTGAAAAACTTTAAAATTTTATATAAATGAAATTAAGGACAAAAACCACCCTCAATTTCTTAATTAAGTAAGATAAGAACTATAAATATTATTAATATAAATAACAATATTACCGGAAAAAATGCATCTTTAAAATTTCTTTGCCATTTCAGTTCCAGCGAAAAATCCACTGGCCTTTGTAAACAGCTTAAAATGAAATGCACATAAAACGCATAAATATCTTGATCTTCTCTTTTAAGATCTTCTTTGAGCAAAATAAAAAGGCAAAACATATGACGAATATGTTTTTGTAAAGAAAAAATTTCATGGGCATAAATGCAATCCTCTTCTTCCTATAAAAATAAAAATTATAATATGATAAGATGCATATGAATTCATTGGCTAACAAACATGTGATACATTATGTAAATTAAAAAGAAATTTAATATATAAAAATGAATCTTCGTTCATATTATAAGTCATGTTATACTGTTCAACCAATTGTGATAAGAATATTACTATTGAACATTATTATTCAAATTGACAAAAGGCAAATGGCATATGTCATTCAGAGTTAATCACACATATATCAAACAAAATAAAATTATTATCATTGATGCCAATTAATATGAGTGAAATAAAATCAAAAATATTTAGTGCAAGAACTATTTTTTTCATTTCATTAAAGAATAGTCATATATAAAATATATTGTCATTCAACATACACAATATTTTGGCAGTGACTAATAGTACATATTCAGAATTTATCACATATACAAAATAGAACTATTATTATCGATGCAGACCAAGGTAATTTATGTGTAATGGAAATTTTCAAGACCAAAAGTATTTTTTCTAATTATTCAGTGAATTGATAAACAGTATTTTGATTATAAAAGTGTATATCAGGCTACTTGCTTAGGCAAAAAATATACCTCTCAGACGTTTGTCACTTGATAGATCCCCCAGCACAGTATGCAGAAATAAGTGAATTCAAGCTTCTTTAACAAATGGTGAACGACAAGCAAACAATGAAGAAGACTACAAATTTTACATGCATCAGAATCTCAAGATCAATGCACTGCAACAATCGAAGGATGGTGGCTTAGTGCTTATTGTACAATGAAATCAAAAGACTAATGTACAGCAAGAATCAAGGCGCAACTATTCTTAACAGAAAGTTGAAAGGAGATGAGCTCATCATGCAGATTCCCATTATTCCCACCAATATGCCTTTTCGTTGCAAATGATTGCAGTTTCAAATTCAACTAGCATTCTTGATTACCATCAACAAGGCTCAAGGTCAGTAACTTTAAGTGTGCAGTATGAACTTAGAAAATCCACATTTTTCCCATAGCCAGTTGTATTTTGGATAATCGCAAGTCGAATAGCCAAGATTTTTTTTTTTTTGCTAAATTTAAAAAAAAATATATAAATATTTTCCATTTGAATAATATAGTAAAATAAATAAATAACTATTATTTGTACTTCCTCTTTATATATAATTCAATTTCAATCAATGAATTCATTGGCGACATAAATGTTGGAAAATAAATATCAATTTTCCTACCTTTCCTAATTAAACAAGATAATTAATAATAAACAATTATTATTAAATTTTAAATGATACTTATTATTTCTTATGGATTGGGGGGCAACATGGCTGGTACCAGTTTATTCATTAATAATTTGTATGACAGAAAAATTTAAATTATACAATAGACTTTCAAACTTTTCTACAGAGAATAGGGAAGGTTTTCATGAATATTTCAAGATAAAAAAAAACTATTGCTCTACATAAAAAAGTCTTCAAATAAATGTTACAAAATAATAATATTTTTTAAAGAAAACTGTATATTTAAATTTATATGCTTAAGGAATAAATATAAAAATATATAACAAATTCAATTTATCTACATTTAAAGAATTACTTTTCATTTAATCATTGAAAATTTTTTTAATCTGGGTTTCATGATTTTTTAAACTTTCTAGAATCAACACAAGCATAAATACTAAATGCTTTCTGAGTTTAAGCAATCCCATTTAAACTATATAAACACATAATGTGTTTTCATAAGCCTCCCCCAAGCTGTTTGTCTTTCCTGTGAAGTAGATTTCAACTAAGAATTTTTTAAAAACATATCTAAAATTTTAATTTTTGGCAAAAATGTCAGGAAGAAAATAAAAATGTCTTTTAAAGATTTCATTCATTGTTCTTGTCCCAAATAATTTATTTCAAAAACATTATATTATTATTTAAGATCTAATTTAAATCCAAATTGATTTCTAAAGTTTTATCTTAATTTAGCCCATATTAGTCATTCTAAAATATTCTCTAATTTCCTGATCCAATTCCATTTTATCTAATTAATTCAACAGAAGCTTTATAAAATTGCTGACCTAACAAATAGTTTTTTTAAAACAACTCTGCATTGTTTCCCTTACTTGTGCTTGACATGACGGAAATCTCTATTTGGACCTTATGGTACATAAATACCATAAACAAATATTTTTCCAATCAAAATTATGGTATATAAGATGAGGGATGATTAATTTAATTCTTCTTCCCTATTTCTGTTTGAGCTGCACTGCATGATGGATGTGTCTTGTCCGCACCTTCTTATAAATAAATGCCTGCATTGCTCGAGGGAGAGAGAATAAAGTGAAATTTGAAACTGCAAAGTCTCTATACGGTTTACAAACATACCATCTTCTTCCACGACTTTTAAATATATACATGTATATGATAATTGAAAATCTAATTTCAATTATAGTATTTAACTAATTCCATACACACACTCCCAGCAACAGCTGACTTCAGCATTTTCACATGCTCCAAATGAAGGGACAACAATCTCTAATGCTTACAACATTCTTTAAAACATACATAATATCCCCTTTTCTAAATCAACATGCATCAAAGATATTCCGATAAAAATCTCACAGTAAAATCACTGAAGGGAAAAAAATTCTGTCACTATTTTTTTTCTTTTCTTGACTGACATATCTTTTATGATAGCTTATTCTTAGTATGCAAATTATGTCACCCATAGAGAAATACAGCAAAGTTAAAATTTTAAGTTTCTCCTCCGCCATGTGTCTGTTAAAATTTATTTGCATATGTACACACAAACACACAACATCATACTTAGTAACTTATACCTGAAGATTGAAGAAAATATTCTGAACTGAGAATATTTTCATTTCAAACAATACAAATTTAACAGCTAATGCAAGATAAAAGAGCACTTACAAATATTTATTTACACGATAACCTGCTCTTTAAATTACAATGATATATAAAGAATAAATAAATTACATTTTTGTTATTTATGAAAAAAGTGAAAATTATTTTGAAACTTCTGATCCCTCCCCTTATATATCTTAAAAGTTCACAGTTCTGAAAATTATAATGAAGGTTTAAAACTGTAAATAAGTAGCTAAATAATTCATATGTACATTAATAATTAACAGACTCATACTATTTACTTTTAAATAACAGGAATAAACAATGACTTAAAAATAAATAATTAATAATCACTGGAAGCATATCAATATTTTTGTAGGGGGGGGGTGAAAGGCAAGTGGATAATGATTCATTTTTTATAAATAACCCCATATATCTCTCATAAAATCAAGTACTTATATTGTATTACCCAAATGGTAAACTTATGCTTCAAAAAATAATCTTGTCTTATTATAAAAGGTTGCATCTGATTGAATTAAGAGCTGAAATTGGAAAGAAAATATGACTGAAATGCAAAAAGATAAATTAAGAAAATCAAATTTTATCAAAAGAAATACAAGATAAAAATCAAAAGGAGAACATATTTATGTCAAAAACAACAACAATATATAAATGTATTACTAAGATATGAAGAGCTGCACCAATCAAGGTCAGTTTGAAAAATAAAAAATTAAATCTCAATTAGATTTTAGCTTCTGTGAAGAATTATCTTGTCTCCTTAGATACTTCATTTCTATATATATATAAAAAATGATAAAGGACAAACATATATATATATTGAAATGCACAACACACTTACTTCATTGTCTACCATTTTTCTAGTACCATTTGCAAATTGCTGAAACTCTTTAATTTGTTTTTTACCATCCATAAGCCAGTTGTTGATGGGCTAAAAATTTTGAAGTAAAATTTATGCACGCAGTGAAAAAAAATAGAGTATTTATTTTAATTTATTCAATGCATATATTAAATTAACATATATTTTTTCCTTTTGCAATTATGAGATAATAAAATTAAACCTACATATTTAATAAAATATCAACTTACATCATAGTTCTCTAACTACCTAAAATCTGATTCTTTAAACTACCTCTCATTAAAATACAGGGTTTTATAATTAAATTTCAACTTTGAAATGGTAATAAAAGGAAAACTACTGGACCAAATATTATCAAACTTGGTAATAATATAAAGGAGATCATGAGATTTTATTTTTCTATGGAAATTAAGTTCAAAAACTAACCACCAGGGGTGAAATGGCACTATATCAATATTGTTAAGCAAAATAGGTCATCAAGACACTGGGTTAAAATGTATTTGTTTCCAAAACTTATTACAAAGCATGTTAAATGTGTATTATCTCAAACTGTGATATACCAACCTGTGATGTGCTCTGTTTATGGTGATAATCTAAATAATTTGGTGGAGCTGATAAATGTGATATGCCAACATATGTATAACATTCCTCCTGATATGCTAAGAATGCAGTAATGTGATTGAGTTTGTCTTCAAAAAATGGCAAATGACATATTGAACAAATTTTATAAAACATTTCAGAAACAAACACGTTTTAAACCGACGATTTCATTTTGCTTAACAATACTGCATACAGCATCATTTCCACCCTAGTGGTGAGTATTTTAATTTGGGGAGGGTAATGGGGGTGGAAAAAGAATTTCCTTACTTCTTTTAAACTATTACTAAGTTTGATAACTATTGGTCTAGTAATTTTCCTTTTATGTGGAAGGAAAATTTCATTTCAAAGTGGAACTTTAATTATAATCACACTATATAATAAATTCGAAAAAGAAAATAAAATTCTGGTCTAAAAAAACTCAAATCAAATTTTTCCTTCTAACTTAACCTGTTTTTGAATTATGGTGTTCATATATATATAATTTTAGAAATGTGTTATCAGACTCAGATCTATAATCTGACAATTCATCAAAAAACTGTAATTAAAAAAAAGACAATTATGGTAAATTTTTTGCTTTTTCTTCTTTTTTTTAACAACAAAAAAAAAAATTACATACAAAAGGAGGTGGGTAAAACAAAATATTTGATGATTGTTATGTAATATATCAATAAATTTTCCATTTTGATCAGCTAATACTTACCAACACATCCTTCATAAGAAAGCTGTATGTTAAAGCAATAGAATTCAATTCAGATGAGCTATTTTGGAATGCTTTATTTAAAAGTTCCACAGCTGCTCTTTCTTTATTCCAAAAAAATAGAAGCTTAAAGGCTTTTTCAAAAAATTGTGTTTGATCTTTAGAAATGTTTGAAACTGCTGTGCATTCATCTAACACATCACTACAAGAATTTATTATGTTTTTCACATTTATTATTTCTGAAAAGAAAAGAACTATTTGTTAATAATTCGGATATGTTATTTAACAAACTTTAATATTTTATACTATTGTACAAAACAATATAAATATAGATATGTTATTTACTAGAACTAAACATTTTAATTTAAGTTTTCATCTAAAAACATTCATCCAAATAAATTAATACAATTGCATTAATTTTAATCAGAATTGTAATGAAGGGATTAAAATTTAAAAAAAAAATAAATAAGAGAGACATATATAAAGTATTAATATTTTCTTTTTCCTTTGTGTTTTTTTTTTTCTTCTTCTTTTGCCTAGAAATCAAAAAATTACTCCAAAGAAATTCAAAATACTTCCTTCACATTTCATATTATAATTGTATATTTAAGCTGCCACTTACAGAATTCCACTGAAATATTTTTATTATTTAAAAAAATCAACTCTTGTGGTTTTTGTTTAAAAAATAATTCAGGCCTTATCTTTAATTGTTTGAGAATCTATGCGATATTAATAATTTTTAGTGCAATAGACTTTCTACTTATATTAAAAAGGTAGTTGCAAATGATGCTAAAATTGCTAGAAGCAATGCCATAAAAATATTTCACAAGAGAATGCAATTAAAATACAATTCTTAAAAATCAGCTTTACTTCTTAGTTCACATATTTTAATATTATGTTTTACTTAATATTACTGCTATATCTTTTTTTAAAAAAAATAAGAAATTAAAAATAAAAGGAAATAAATTAGGTTAAAGTAGTCGAGTTTGTTTGGGAGCAACGCAAAAGTCTTGAAATGTTAGTTTTAATTATACAATGTGCCAATAGATGGAGCCAACATTGTATGCAATATATACACATGTGCTTTTCTCTTCCAGCTGTTTCCAGCTAAATAGGTATGTGACTGATTCATTTGTGTCTTAATTTTTTTTTTTGCTGCTCTTATATTTAACTCAGATTTGCTCACAAAGTAAAACAAAAACCAAATGAAAAGTGACAAGAAAAAACAATCATGAGAGCAAAAGGGAGCCTTACATAGAAGAGAGATAAAAAGAAAGCATGCTACAGTTGGCTAAAAGTCAAGCTTGATCTGCACCCATAGCAATCCAGTCATCAACAAAATAAATCAAAGGAATGCTTACATTTTGCCTTCAGCTATTATGAGTTGAGGATATTTTCAGAATTTCTGAGGCTGGCCTTTATGCAGTTCAATTTTCTGCCCCCCCCCCTCTCATTTGTCCAATATTATATATATATATATATATATATATATATATACCATTTTTAATGATCAATCAATTTTTAATGAGGAAAAACAATGTATTAAAATAGTTTCCAATGATACTTTTATTCTATAACCTTAATAAACGAGCCACCACTGCATTTGTGCTAAAAACACAATCTTTTAATTTATTAAATGCATTAGAATATCATTGAGTGCTACTACTATATATTACTTTACATACATGATATTGGATATACATTGCATAGCTTTCAATAACTGATTGATAAATTTTATCCTTCTCTCTAAATATTACTAGTGTTACAAATATTTCAAATTTGTTCAGAAATACTAAAATATAAAACAAATTTTAATGAAGTCTTTTAAATTATTTTTTTCGTTAGTAGAAAAAAAAACTAAATTTCATCCATAACAACAATGCTTGGTATATACTATAGAACTAAATGTATTTTTATTTTTTCATTGGATATTTTTATCATGTGATTGTTAACAGCTTCAAATTCAATTAAATATTTTAAAATTTGCTCTTCAATACTTAAATATAAAAAACTATTATAGTAAAAAGTTTAGAAAAATTAAATATTTAATTTTTTGTAGCATGAATTTGTAAATATTTCCATTCTAAACCATGATAGATGCTTAGAAAATGTAATATATATGTAAAAGACATACCTAAGAATGCTGGATAAAAGTCTAGAAAAAACAGAAATCCATCCATCATGGCAACTTTAAGTTTGAATGATGCCAATTTCATGTTCTCTCCATTTCTTTTGAAGATGTCTAAAACATATCGGAATGGAGGACGATCAGGTCCCAATAACTCTGAATCTATTTCCCTCAAAAAGTTAAATAACTTTTGAGCCTGTAAAAACATTGAATCACTCATAAGTTAATAATACTAAATAAGAATGATAGTTAATAATAATATTAAAAATTATACTTTTTTAATTTCCAATTTTATTTATATTGTAGCATCCTTTTTTTAAAAAAAAAACATTGATAAAATAAATAATTTTAAAAAAATCAAAATGTAAACATACGCAACAGAAATAAGTCTTAAAAAGCCTACCTGATTTCTCACTGTTTCACTAATAGAAAATATGTATATTACAGATATTTTTAAAATTGGATTCAACAAATTTTCAGGGTTTTCTCTGATTAATGAAAAAGAAAGGGGCAGACAATCCCTGAAAATAAAATTAAAATTATATCAAATATTTAAAAAAATATAAAATTTCAGGTAGTTTCTCTTATTTCTTAAGAAACAATACAAGAAATTACAATGCAATAACAAATAAGCCATTAATATGAATGACAATAATTAGAATTGACATATTGAGAATTAAAAAAATTAGGTAAAATATAACACAACAAAATGCAATTTCGCACTTACTTAACAAAAAAACTAACAGCATTATCCAGTGAATACTCAGGAGTAGCAATTTCCATTAAGTGCAATGAGTATTTAATAAAGTCAGCAAGATGCTTATATTTCCAATCTACTGGACAATTATTCATAAAAATTTCCATTGCTCTGCATCTAAAACAGAATAGTTATATTGAGAGACAAATTATAAAGAAAGAGTGGTATTTTTATAAGTTAAGGTATCTAAATTATATACCTATTGCACACAAATCAATAAAATCTAATTTTTACTATAAGAAAGAAATGTGACCAATATTAGAAATTCTGTTATTTAACCCCTTAAAAATCCTGAATGTATGTGTAAGCTTCACAGAACTTATAGTTACTATCTCAGGCTCACATGCATGCCTTTACAAATACTTTCAAACGTAATTTGTTGTTAATAAAATGTCCATCATATTAAAAGATTATGAATACAGGACAGATCCAGTAGGGGAAAAGTTACCAATCCAACACAAATATAGTTTGGAAGATAATGTGTAATTCAATTTTTTTAAAAATTATTATCAATTAAAAATTAAGTTAAATTTTGGAATTTTTTAAATAACTTTTAAATATATTATTTCATAAATATAGTTTGCAATAATAATAATCTATACTTATAATAAAGCTCAATGTGTGTGTGCGTGTGTTGGCGCTCTACAGGCCAGACCGTTGGACCTACAGCTACCAAATTTGGTACATGTATACCTTGGAGGTCGGGAATGTGCACCTCGAAGCTCTTTTTTCGAATTTTTAATTAAAATTTGAATTAATTAAAATTTAAGCGAAATTTCGACGTTTTTCCGCTATAACTTCCGAAAATATTATTGCACAAACATGATTTTTATATCAATTTAAAGATAAAAAAAATTAGCTTTCTAACGGTATCAGTTTTTTAAATTTATAGCGAAAGCTTCTATTTTTAACGAATTTTTAAAGAAATATTTTAACTATGCTTTTATTACGTGACTGGATAAAATAAAAGAATGCCGGAAGTTCAAATAAAAAAGCAACAACTATCATTGCAAATCAAATCTAAAGAAATACAACTTTCAGCACGTGACTGGATAAAATAACATAAATATAAAATGTGATATCTTCTAAAAAAAATAAATGCAAGGCAAAGGATTCTAAGAAATCGTTTGCAATATTTATATCATTAATTCCATAAATTATCTTTATTTACAGTAAACCTGATTGAATTTAGACAGGATATGTATTGAAATCCCGACTTAATGGCATATTTCTATAATCGTTTGCAATATCTGTATCATTAATTCAATAATATTTTCGCTTTCTTTAAAAAAACATATTTAACATTTTGGCAATATCACTGAAAAAAACATTTTTCATATTTTGGAAGCATAATTGATAAATTATTAGAGCATTAAACTCAAAAAGGTTTTCCGAATAAAGTTACCGACTCTTTAACTACTAATAACTGAATCTTTTAAATTTAACTATTTCTTAAATTTTGGCTAATGAATATGGGATTTAATTGGAAATTTTAGAACGCATTACTCATGGCGAACCATCTGGTCGCCAAAGGCGGCTAGTAATGAATAAAAATTATGATGTTTTAATACTATTGGTTAGTTGAGTAGGTTCTAGCTATTTTCCAAAGGCTGTCATTACTGGAACTGATTGCATTAGGTTATGACAGTGATGTCTATTTACAAGTACAAAAATCCAGTTTGAAATTCAGACATGTTATTTCGAGGAAGTGCAAACAACATTATTTTTCATACCGTTAAATATGCCAAATTTCCCCTCCAGCCTAAAAAAGAGCCTTTGCAATGAATTTTATTGCACTATTTTATTTAAATAAATCTGCAATTGAAGGTAACAGAATTCTTCTAGAAATTGGTTTAGATGCTTTAAAAACAATGATTTTTATCTCGAAGATATAGAACGTTCTGTTGCACTGAAAAAGTTTGTAGACGAACAATTAGAAGCATTACTTCACATCAAACAATAGCTGAACAAGCAAAGTCCTTAGAAATTGAGCCCACAATAGTTACTGAAGGTTTGAAAGCATTAGGAATGAGTCAAAAGGAATGCTATTGGTTGCCATACGAGTTGAAGTCGAGAGACGTTGAACAGCGTCTTTTCTAGTTTTGACAATTGTTTCAATGGTAAAAAAGGAAAGAATTTTTGCATCATATTGTAACTAGTGATGAAAAATACATACACTATAATAATCCTAAGTATAGAGCCCCGGCCATGCATCATCTCCAATATTCAAGGTTCCAAGCTTCTGCTCTACATTTGGTTGGATCATCTGGTGTGTACAGATTATTATGAGCTGCTCAAACCAAATGAAACCATCACGAGGGATCACTACAGACTACAGTTGGAGTAATTAAGCCAATCATTGAAGGAAAAACAGCTGCTATATGAGCAGAAATGCAACCAAGTCATTTTGCAGCATGACACGGCTCTACCACATTTTGCAAAACCGACCAAAACCTACTTGGAAATGCTTAGGCGAGATGTTCTACCCCATCATCTGTATTCATCAGATATTAGTCCCTCCGACTATATCTTGTTCTAGTCAATGACGCATGGCTTCATTGAGCAACATTTCCATTATTATGAGGATGCCAAAAATTGGGTCTATTCTTAGAAAGTCTCAAAAGGCGTGTTGTTTTTCTGATGTAGAATTCAAATGCTGACAAGAAGATAGGGGAAAGAAGAGACTAGTGATGAACAATACTTTCAAACATTTTTTTTTAAGCTTCAATTTTTCCCCAAAAAAACACAGGAAGAACTTATTCTCTCTTTCTCTGTATATATATACTGTTGCAAACTAGTCATAATTGTTTCATTGTTTTAAAAAAAATTCAAATCATTTTTATTGTTGATTAAACTATTTCATCCTGTGTACTCACATACACTGTTGATATCTTTATTATGAAGATTCTGCATATTTTCTTATTTAAATAGGTTTCAGTTTAAAACATGCTTTTAATAAACTTTTTTTAAGTTAATAAATTCTTAATCCCTTTTATATTATGGGTCTTCATAAACTTGATATTTTGTTCTTTTATTGTATTTATTAATGATTTATTTAATTAATTTTTTAGCAGAGAGCTTTGAGCAATGTATACAATGTAAATGAAAGTATAGTCTAATGCATATAACAACAAATGATTTCTAAAATAAAAAGGACAGTAATAAGATTATCGAAATTTGACTTTAAAAATACTTCTGTTAGGAAACTATTAAAACAAATTTGGGATCAAAAATTGAACTGAAATTTTATAGAGGTAACAACCTTGGCAAAATAGTTGACTGCCAAATATGATAGTATTACTTTCTTTAAAAAATTTTATACATTTTTTGCCACAGAAAACTATAAAATAAAAGAAGCAATTGTAGTAAGAAAAAGATCAAGTAGTCTTTATAAGGTAATGCTAAGCTCTGAGAGTTGTATGTATTCATTTATCAAATAATTTTATGCAGTATAATAATGAATACGGATTGAAAAAACCACAAATATTTAATTTATGCAAAAAGTTAATGAATAAATTTACTTTTTATAGCTAAGAAGAAAAATTATAAACCAATAACTTTCACTAATATACAAAAGAGAGCAATGGAAATAAAGAATATGTTTTTAAGTAGAAATGCATGCCAAAATATAAGGCAGCAAAAAAAAAAAAAGATGCATTACATTGAATAAATTGAAAGATTTTACTTACATAAAAATTTGTACATGCCATTTTTCCTCATAGCATAGTAAGCAGCACAACTTTTTCCAGATCTGCTCATAAAGAGAGAGCTCCCATATCTAAAGCAAACAAACAGTGTATTAAGCATATTATATATATATATATATATAAATTAGCAATATAAGAGAAAACGAAACTAATTACGGTAAATGAACCAAAAACTATTTCGGATTCGAACAAGACTAAAATTTAAAAGGCAATCATAGTATTTAGTGTGCGCGAATGCAGCTACCACCAAAATACTAATGAAACACATAAATTAGCAATATAAGAGAAAACGAAACTAATTACGGAAAGTGAACCAAAAACTATTTCGGATTCGAACAAGACCAAAATTTAAATTTAAAATTTAAAAGGCAATCATAGTATTTAGTGTGCGCGAATGCAGCTACCACCAAAATACTGATAAATCATATAAATTAGCAATATAAGAGAAAACGAAGCTAATTACGGAAAGTGAACCAAAAACTATTTCGGATTCGAACAAGACTAAATATAAATGTTAGTATGATTGAAACAATTAATAAACAATCCGGTCTGAGGACTTTCTCAAGGATCACCCTCAGACAAGGATTCAAACCAGGGATTTTTTCAGTAAAGAGTCTGACTTTAGTCAAGAAATTGACCCCTCATGTCCCGAAAATCCCAGAATATTGAGGTTTTGGAGATAATTTTTTTATTTTTAATAAATTTGGGATTTGGGATTTTCGGGTCACGAGGGGTCAGTTTCTTGACGAAAGTCAGACTCTTCACAGAAAAAATCCCTGGTTTGAATCCTTGTCTGAGGGTGACCCTTGAGAAAGTCCTCAGACCGGATTCTTTATTAATTGTTTCAATCATACTAACATTTATATTTAGTCTTGTACGAATCCGAAATAATTTTTGGTTCAGTTTCCGTAATTAGTTTCGTTTTCTCTTATATTGCTAATTTATGTGATTCATCAGTCTTATAGTAGTAGCTGCATTTGCGCAGCTAAATACTATGATGGCCTTTTAAATTTTGAATTTAAATTTTAGTCTTGTTCGAATCCGGAATAGTTTTTGGTTAATTTTCCATAATTAGTTTCGTTTTCTCTTATATTGCTAATTTTTATATATATATATATAACAAAAAATGTAATATTTTACCTTACTTCCCATGCTTGTTTCAGAAGTTTTCACAAATATTTCTAAAGCTTTAATACTTGTTTCGATACATGTTGTAATTTCCTTAGCAGAACCAGAAATCAAGCAAATAAAACTGCTAATGGCATCCACAATAATGAAGAGATCAATTTCCTTTTCATCTGAAGCAAGAGAAACTTCTCCATGGAAACCATGAATTGTGTAATACATAAAGCATTTTTCAAAAATCATCCCATTTTCATCTAGATAAGAAGGGTTGAACGATGCTACAGCTGAAATAAATTTATTTTTAAAACATTAGGAAATGAGGATTATTTTTATTTTTAAAGGATTCATATAAATAGACTGTTACATTGATTCAATTAAACATTTGTTCACCACAAAGTATATTAAAATTTATAACAGAAAACCACAGTGCCACACTATCAAACTTCAATTATTTTAGCATATATTTTCATTAAAGAAATATTAATAGAAATTAATTTAGACTCCATAAGTTGAAAAAGAGTTTTACATAGTTTAAATAGTAATTTAGATTCAGTATTTTCCCAAGATTCATATCACCATCCTCCAGAATATTTGTACAGTTAGAAAATCATTTTGTTTCCCTTTTAATCTACACTGATAATAAAGATGAATGTGGGTGCATGAGTATTTTGGAGTTCTACACGCTAGTCTATTTAGCCAAACATTAACAAATTTGGGACATATATAAATTGGCAGAAGGAAATATGCTTTTGAAATTTGAATTAGAGTTTTAATTACTTAAAAATTAAGCTGAATTTTGGTGCTTTTCTTTGAAAACATTTAAAAATATTATTATTGCACAAAAACTGATTTAAAACAATCGCCACATTTAATAATCTTCATAAATTTTAGAGTTTTTGCATTAAAAAAAATTTTTTAAGCTAATTTTTAACAACAGGTTATATTTTTACATGAAACTTAGAAGATAGATGGGAAAGATATTTAAGTTTTTAAAAGAATTATGAAGCTACAGGTTTATTTCCATCAGAGAGGTTCAGGTACATCATAAAAAGAACTTAACTAAGACCGTGTTGTCTTAAGGCTCTGTATGCCAGATCCATTCAACCCATAGTTGTCAAATATTTCATATGCATACTTTGGAAAATGGAAATTTGCACTTAAAACCTTTTTTTTATATTTTGATCAATTAACAAATATAACATCCTTAATTAATTGATTAAAATTTGATTAAATTTGTTGCAATTCTGTAGATCTTTCCAGTGATAAAATTTAAATATAATCACAAAAGGAAACTCTTCCACACCTGAAGGTATATAAATAAATCTGAATGATTAGAACATCATGACAGCATCTGTGGAAATAATGGATGAGCTTTGAAGGCCCTCCCTTACCATAGTACAACTCTTCCTGCATTAAGTATATGCTGTCATAGATAGGAAGGCCAACCTCATACCATTTTTACACTCACCAGAATGTTATGAAATAACCAATGCCAGAAGCTTCTCATTCACATATTTTTTTCAGTACTCTTAGGGGAGGTGGTAATTGTAAGCATAAGAATACAGACACACACACAAAAAAGCTACAGGAAAGTATAGTTTATTGAAGGGAATGTTGTTATTTGAAATATAAATAGATTTTTCTGCTGATGCCATTAAGATCAGTTGCAGAAATTTTTAAACTTTTAGCAATCATTAATCTTAGATAACAAATTAGTCACCAAAGGCAACTCATCACAAATAATTAAAATCTATAGTAATAATCGAATTGTATATTTAAAAATTCATTATACTTCTCTTATCTGAGTGTGAAACTTGCATTATACATGATACTATGTAATATAAAATTAGAATTTCTCAATGCAATAGTAATAATTAAAGTAATCACAATGATTCCTTAGATTTCATTTACACAAATACTGAAAACACAATTAGAACAAATTGTTTTTTAATAAATGTCACTTGCAGATAAAAAAAAAATTGCACTGATAAAAAAGTTATCATGAAATCTTATGAGACAAAAACAAAATATATATTTTTTGTATTCATATCATAAGATATTAATATTACAATTTATATAAAAATGGTAATTGTGTATTAACCAATGCCAGTAATTAATTGCTAAGAACATGTACTTTTTAACAATAGCATAGTTTAGTCTAAAATTCAATAAGGGAATATTTTAATGTACAAATATCTAAGAAATGAACCAAATAATACCTAAAATTGCCATCAATAGAAATATATGGGTATTCAAGGGTTTCTTGGCATCATACTCAGGGATAAAAATTTCTAAGCCTTCCCTAGGTAAATTGAACCTACCAAAGGAAAGAAAAATAAAATGCTTATATGTTTAATTTAGATAAAAGCAAAACAAAGACAACCTACTAAAACCCTGACTAACCAATTTGGGATTACCAACTGATGTTATTCTTTGACAAAAAACTTTAGTTTCATGTAGATGTGTGGTCTTGATTTGATAAGGAAGAATGTGGACCTGCTTGTTTACAGTATATATTTTAATTTAAAATTCAGCATTTTTCATTTATATACAGAAAAATGAAACATATAACTTTGCACATAACTTTTGATTAAATAATTTATTTTTGATTAAACTTTATAAATTTTTCATTGATTTTCATTTTTTTCCAATACTGTAATAATATTAAAATTCATGAAAATAATACTTTTACAGGATTCTTTAAATATGCAAAGATTTTACACATGTAAAATGAAATTCTGTATTCTAAAAATTTTTTAATCATAACCAATGGCAAAAAAGAATGCAATCCCTTGATAAAAAAATTTATCATATACAATAAAAATAATTAAAATTTTGAATCTTCATAAAATTTATATGAGGGTTATAAACAAAATAATAAAAACACATGTATGAGAAACATTTTTTAAGGAGCATACAAGTAAAATTAAATTTCTTTAATATAGTCATAAGCTAAGTCTTGTACATTTTGTTGGATGTTATTAAGAAACTGCAGGACATTGTTGACAAGATATTGATGGCAGTGATGGACTGTCCATTGCTCAGCTCACAAATGGCATGTCAGGAAATCAGATTTCTGAAACAGGTTCTTTAAATTTAAGAAAGTGGTTATGATCACAAAGAGTAATGTGAGGTGAGTACAAAGAGACTTAAACAATCATCCTTACAAAATATCATCTACAGCTTGTGCGGCACAAGTACTGTCAGGTAGAAAAATGAGAAGATTGTCCCACGATAAAAAATGGATATTTGAGCTATACAGTTGGATGCTGATGATGTTGTAGATATCAGATTTAGAAGTCTGCATTGATAGATCCTCCTTGAGGAACAGCAAGCTTGATAACGATACCCTTGTAATTCTATGCCACAATCAGTACAACATTCACCTGATTAAGTTTCTGAAGGAACTTCTGTAGACACATTAATTTATCCTCATAAGCTCAAGTCACATCAACATAAAAAATATGCTGCAGAAATATCTCTGCTTAATTAAGAGACAGATACCAACTAGTGTATACCACTGCCATTTTTGTATATCAATGAGTTGATGTAGAACCCAGTGATAAGTTTCATCATGTTAAGATTTTTTTTTTATCAATATACACCACAAGGTTTTATTACTAAGACAAACTTCAATGGATAATTTCCAGACAGTCCACTGGCAGTCGGAGAAAAAGAGACCACTTATAATATTGAGAAATAAATGACAAATATATATGGAGCAAACGCATAGTCTCCCTCAAACCTGCACTAAATATTTTAACCCATATTACAAACATCCTATATAATAATACAATCGCACAAGAGATTTCAGATAACCCGTTATAACACTGTGAAGTGCTTTAATCACCAGAAACTTTGATTTTAGTTCAGAAATACTTATCAGTTTTTCTAACAATGACTTAGAGCAGTAGAAATAATATTGTCCATTTCAATGAAAAACAGCAATTAACCTTTCAACAAGATTGATGGTTTTAAATTAATTTATTGGACTACACTGCCATTACTTTATTTACAACCCTCATTTATAATAATAACTGAAATTTTAAAAGTAACGGTGATGAATTGCATCTATACTTGTATATCAACCACATGACAGTAATTTATCACAAAAACGTCAAAGATGTCCTATTAATTGCAATTAGTAACAAACTGCAAAAAAAAAAAAAAGACTAAACATATTATATTAAAATTTTATTATACTGGTCAATGATATATAGCTAAAGCCGAAATTTGCTACAGAATGCAGTATAGGCTAAAATTCAACAACGGCAAGCAGTTAAAACATATTTCATCACAGAATGCATTTCCTCTCATAAGAATAAAAATGGGAAAATATACTTTAAAAGAAAAATTTAAAGAAAATTTTTACAATTTTACTATTTAATAAAATTACTACTTGAAGATACAATGACATGATGCATACTCCATTTCATATAAAGCAGGAGGAGAATACCCATATTTATAAATAAAGAAACTGACATAAAATTAAGCATCAATTTAAAAATTTATTTGATTAAACTCAGTTTTGAAATTAAAAAAAAAAAAAATGTTGACTTTTTTTTTTGGAGATTAAGAATTCATTAATTTTTGCATATGAATTTTTAGCTTATTCAGAAGTTTAGTTAGTTGAATAATTTTTATTCTGATACAAGAACTGAAATAGTACGATTTTTTTTTTTTAATTATTAAGTTTGTGTTTACTTACCTCAAATCAGAAGGTAAACTATTTAACAAATCAATGTAATTTTTATCAAAACCATTATCAATGTAATGTTTTATAATCTTTAAACCCTCATCTAGCAGTGAACTCTCCACGTTCTTTTGACAAAAGATATGGAATACAGACTTCATTATCTGAAATAAATAAATAAATATTTAAATCTCCCTTTAAAAATGAGACAATGTAGAAGAGGAAAAACATTGTATTTTCTACTAATGTGTTGCTAAATATAATAGTATCTGGAATTTTCTGAATACATTAAAAACTAAATATAAAAGAAAAATGGAAACAAAGTGTCTACACTACTTTATAACACATCTAAAAAAAGATGAATAAGTATCAATATGAAATTCTAAGAAAGTTTGCCTTATTCAAAAATACATACTTTCATGCAATGCATAGAATGAAACTATGCATAGCTGGATTGTGATGATATGCTATTATCGCACATTGTATATTTGTAGAATTTTGGAATCGATAATTGCTTTAATACATTGCTTTAATTCCTTGAAACTAACATACATGCGTTCAACAAGCATTTTTGCAAAAAAACTTATATGAAAAGGAGTAACAGAAGAGAAAAAGCTGAAGCTTCAATACCAACAGCTATGGATTATGAATTAAGGAAAAAATTATAAAGCAAAGCAAAATTTGAAACTCAATCAAGGGGGAAAAAACATATTTTTTTTCTTTTAATATGATTTATATTCAGTCCAATTATTTTAAGAAAGTTTTCCAAGCAATGGTTTATCTAATATTTAAACTTTTTTTAATAGTCAATTTTTTTTTTCAATATAATGGGATTGATAAAATATGAGAATCTTTCTGACTTGTATATTTAAAAATTTTCCAAAATGCCTTTCAAAATACAGTTTATTTTTAGCCAAATAATTTAAAATAACTATATAATTTTAGTATTAATAGTATTTTAGTATTCTTTGTCATACAAAGATTGCAATTAAAAAAAATAGCATCTTTTTTTTGTAGGATATCAGATGGGGTTTATAATTGAAATTAATGGGGAAAATACTAATTTCCCAAAAACTCTTGCAATATCGAATTATTAATTAGAAAACAATTATATAAATTCTAACTCAATTCCAGTTTTACTCAATAGATGGGGCTCCAATTGTTCCTTTGATTACACTGCATAGGACCAAACAAGGTATATGTATTTAACTACTAACGCAGTAAAATTAAATTTAGTATTAGGAAGTAAACTTTACACCTATAGGTTTTTACATCTTTCTATCGTTTGGAGATGCTTTTTCAATTTGGTGAATGTTCTTTCTACCTTCTAATGTTAATAAATTTGATTTTATGTTCCTGTGATGTCAAGTTTGCTGTGATTTTTTGGGGGGTTTGAAATTGATTTTACTTACTATTGTATGAATTCTGTATTACAAGTGATGTGTAAGGTTTTAATTCAGTAAGTGATCTTTCTGCCTTCTTATGTCGAAGAATTTGATTTTATGGTATTGTGTTTTTTGGTTTGCTGTGATTTTTTTGACTTACTATTGTATAAATTTTGTAATTTTCTTTAGTGACACTAATTTTATCTCTAAAACATCAATATTCTAAGATTTCTGGGTCATGAGGAGTCAATTTCATGATGAAAGTCAGACCCCTCACAGAAAAAACTCCTGGTTTGAATCCCTGATTGAAGGTGACCCCTGAGAAAGTCCTCGGGCTGGATTATTTATTACTTCTGATGTCTTAGCTATAAATGTTTCAATTTTACTAATATTTATTCTAATGTTGTTCAGTTCATTTCTGTTTTAGTTGTAGCATCATTAACACTCTCTAAATACAACGTATATTTATGCTGAAGGTTCAATCAATTCCGTAGGTAAAGTTCATAATTTTTTTGATTTTGAATACATATATGTTATTTATTTGATTGAGAAAATACTATTATTTTATCTTTTATAAAAGTGTACAAAAGTTGAAACAGATCTAATAACATTATTTAAAAATTTTTAGGCCTGAAAACCAATTAGATCTCGACTAAGCATATAATTTTTAGTATCATATACTCATGAAATTTTGCATCATAAAAATTATACAAATCAAAACTGATACTAAAAAAGTATATCATAAGATTTAAGCAGCTATTTATAAACTTGATGTTAAATAATTTCACTAAGAAAGGTAAGAAATACTGCACGATATATTACATATACGAATGTTTAATGAAAATAATTAAATAATAAATGTAATGAAAGATATAACAATATGCAGTATCATTACTTTTTTGAATCACTACATGTTTTATACAGAAAATTAAAACATTTGATGAAAGTAATCTTGGTAATAAAAAAACTTTTAATATTTTAGTATGCATAATAAATGATGAATCAAAACTTTTAAATGATTTAAAACAACAATAACCAAAAAAGATTACATTAGTCACAAAATATTTTAATAAGTCAAACATTTTGCATATATGTTTACATGGTATTTATTGAAAAGTGAACACTTACTCTGTTTACATCCAATGGTACAGAATAATTATTTCTTAAACTGAGCTTCAAATCAGGTGAAGATGTTAAAGGTTCATACTTAAGCTGCAAAAAAAAAAAACAAATATACTAAAGTAAATCAGTTAACGAATATAATTTTTCATAATAAAAATTAATTTTTTTAATTAATAGACTACAGAATAATTTCTTAGTATTTTTCTTACTTTCTTTTTGCAATAAGATTTTTTTTTTTTTTTTTTTGAATATTCAAAAACACAAATTTAAGTGATTGAGATTGGAAAAGTGCTCATCACTTAAATATTCTGACGTAATTTTTTATTAGCTTTTATAATACACATTTTATATCTACACATTTAATACACTTTATTACTTTAAATTTCATAAACAAAATTTGTAATAACATTTTATGGCAATACAGAATATTCGATGCAAATAAATAATAGGATAAATAACCAATTTGTTGCCTTTATATTTTGATGCTCCAAAGCCCTCAAGCGAAAACAGTATCATGTTCTCACTTGATAAAAAAAATTTCTAGAGCTCGAACATATATATTATATAATTTTTTAAAAAACTTCCTTTTTCAATTGTTCTAGCTGGCTAACCAAGTTTTGGAGCTCGACCAATTTTGAAATAAATAAATAAATAATAATAATAACCCATCAATTTTCAAAATATCGACGTGTGCGTAATATGATAATCTGGTGCTAGCTTCAAACCAGTTTAAACTGGTTAGTGACTTAAATAAGATAATAAGTAAGAGTTCAGAGAATGTATAATTTGAAAATCAAGTCGTAGGTTAAGTTGGCGATAAATCGTCAAATGTGACAACCTTCTGCATTATTTTCTAATAACTATATTTTAATTAGTTGAAATTATCCTTGAGCCAGCAATCTTTATCGATTAAACAAATAATATTTTGTTTGGTTTATTTTTAAAAAACGTTACCTGAGTTAAGCAATAACACTGTGATTTCCAAAGAAAAAAAACTACAATAACTGATTATGGATATTTCAAATGCTATATAGCAAAAGCCGCCGCCAAAATAAAACTACATTAGCATATAGATAATGGAAAAACTATACAGTGAAAATCGACCTCAAAATAAAACTACATTAGCAGATGATAGATATTTCAAAAGCTATACTGTGAAAGCCGACACAAAAATTAAAAAAAAAAGGATGCATCGCCAGCTTATTGACTACACATTTTGAGGCTTCATCAATTTCTTGTCATCACATTTTGAGGCTTTAAAAACCTTAAGCGAAAACAATATGTTCTCACATAATAATAATAAAACCGAAAGAAAGAAAGAAAAAAGGAAAGAAAATGAAAAAAGAAATTTGTTCATTGCAGTTTGAAATGCATTTTCAAAACACTTATAATTCCACTGTGAATTAACATCAGGAGCTCATGTTTAAATTGCAAGATTGATAATAAAAATGCAAGTTCACTTAAATTTCTATAAAACGACAAAATAATGTTTGATTTATGGTGGGTTTTATATATACTAGGTTTATATATCTATACACTACTAGTCAAAAGTACAGCAAGTTTGAAAAATTACATGGTTTTTTTTCATTAATAAGGTCCCCCCTCAAAAAAATTAATATATTATTTTGTTTTAAGTGATATTTTCTAATACAAATGCTATGTATAATACAGTAAAAGCTCTTTATTCACGCTTCCTTCATTCGCGTTTTCACTTTTCACGGATTTAAAAAATGGGACCCAATTCCTATGTTCGCGGCTAAAAATTTCTTTATTCGCGGATCTAATAAGTACATACATAATAATAAAAGGATTCCAATAGGTATCCAACCCTATATCCTTATAAACGCCGTCAAATGGACTAATAAAAAAAGTAAAATAGATCTTATTACAACTTTGTCTAAAGTATGTTGTTAAATGCCAACTGCAAACATATCCGAAATCGCGAATGGAATAGGACGAAGTGGTTTCGAACAGATAGAATCAAGTAACATTCAGGAATTGCTTGAATCGCAAAATGAAGATCTTACTGAAACAGACTTGGAGTAAATGTTAAATTCACAGCCCATTGAAGAAGAGGCTTCAACAAGCACTGGAAACGTGACATTAAATTTGAAAAACCTTAGTGAAGGCTTAAGAATGGCAAATGAGCTTTGCGATTTTTTTATGAACATTGATCCGTCTATGGAACGAAGTCTTATTTTTAAGAGGCAAATTGCTAATGCGACTGCTGCGTATCAGTCTGAATTGAAGGAGCTATTGAAAATTGCCAAGCAACAGAAAAGTGCAAAATTCTTCAACCCACTGCCTAAGCCTTAAGATAATTAATCAAAATGTTCAAAAACTTCAATTAAATTGCCTTTATGTATTTTTTTTTATTTTGTCTCCTAGGAACGCATCCCCTATAATCCCACAAAAATTACCATTCTGTATCTGTATTCGCTGCATATTTATGGAACATATACCCCGCGAATAAAGAGCTTTTACTGCATACAAATATTTCAAGCTATTGTTTCATCCATTATAAAGAAATCGTCTACTACGATTGTGTCATTCCTCTACTTAACTATAAAATGTTATTTTAATGCATCGAGAACACATTCCAAATGTTAGGATTGCTCAATGAGTCGATTGTTTAATGCCTCATAAAGAGATTAAAAACCAAAGGAGCCGGAGATAAAAAGCCTAGAAGTGGCTGTCTGATGTTATCTTCTAAATATGCTGATGCTACATTTACAGTAGTGAAAATAGATTTGCAATTTATGTTATACTAGCAAGAAAATGGAATTAGTCCATGTCTATTATTGCCTAGAGCATTTCGCAGGAAGATGTGTTAAGTTGGTTACAGGGCACAAGTACCTAGAAAAAACTCAGTACTGACGAAAAGATTGCAGAAAAACTGATTAAAGTGGGTCAAGATACACAAAAATATGAGAATTTCGGAATGAAGACAAGTTATATTTAGTGACGAAAGTTGCTTTTCTTTAATATCTGACATGCCTGGCCACATTTGGCAAAAAGCAGAAGAGATCATAAGATCAAAACGCTGATTCGTACATCAAAACAACCAGAAAAGGTAATAGTGTGGGGGTGTATATTATATCAGTCAAATGTCATTTTGTACAGGGAAACATGCTTGATGACAAATATATTAGTGTTCTGGAGGATCAACTACTTCGTAGTGTTTGTGACATGTTCCCAAGGCAGAAAAAGATATTTCTGCAAAATCTAGAATTTTTCCATGCATTGACAAAGGTAAACAAGATTTTATAATTAATTTTAAATTTCATTTCATTTTAATTCTGGCTTCTATATCGAAATATAGGTTAATGCTGCATTTACAAAACATGGTATTAATGGTCTCACATAGCCTGAAAACTCTCCATATTTAAGTCCCATTGAGAATTTATAAAGTATAATGGGAAAGAAAATATCTGAGAATCATCCCAAAACAAAACGAGAATTTCAGGAAACAAAAATTAAAGTTTGGCACCATGAAATACCGCAAGATGTGTTACAAACCCTTATGGATTTCATGCCTGACAGAATGCCCGCTGTGATCGAAGCCAGAGGCAGTCCAAACAAATATTAAATGCTTTTCAGTTAACTTGGACTCTTTTATTACTCTTTCTGATCGAAATTTTTCCTTTACTCCATTTTATTCTGAGGAACAAAAATGGGTTCTGATACTGATAATCTGTACATCTCGTTTGTATTTTATTCCGTTTGAATTTAAATAATTTTTTTTGTTCAATAACTTAATTATATTTTGCCTTTACACAAATTTAACCTATTGACATCAAAAATATAACTTTAAATGAAAAAAAAAAAGAATTTTGGAAGGGAGGTTTATTCTTGAAAAAACGTGAAATTTCTCATATTTGGAACACTTCTGACCAGTAGTGTAAGTAGTGGAAATGACATTGACTTGTGATCTTTGATTTTTGAAGTTCAGACTGCCAAATGATTAGCAAATTACAATAGGATACATACTTTTAGTTATTAACAATAAGAAATAATCAAAACAGTGAAAATCGTTTGACTCTTACTAACAAAATTTAATAATTGAAGCAATATGTATATTTATGTGGCAAAATTCAATTAAATAAAATCTAAAGTTAATTTTTAATAAAATACATTGATTTATACTACATAATGCAGAGGTAGTCAAAATTAATAGCTTAGGAAGAGTTTTATAGTCAATACAGAATTAAATTTTTTCAATGTAGCACAAGCTAACCAACTTTTATGAAATTAAATCAAAGTCAAAGTCAACTTTTATGAAATTAAATCATACCATGTCAAAGACAAGTATGGTTGTCAGTTCATATTATGTGTGTGCGCACATATGTGTGTGTGTACATGATAAATCAGAAAGGAAAAATTATAAGATAAAAATTAGTACATCATTTACCATTAGAAATGTAGCATAATTTGATACAGATCTGTCAAAGTTATGTCCATTTGTCAATTGAGTGTAAGTCAATGCTCTGATCAAAATCAATGTAGTGCTTTTCTTAACACTTTCTTGCAGAGTTTATTAAGTTTTGAGTTATTATCCTTAGTTAATTTATTATCCTTAATAAAATTGTGAATCAATCTCATGCAAATGTCTTGTATGAGATTGGCAAGCAAAAGCTATGAAATATTTATCTTTAGTGCGAATCTAGCATTTTTTACAGAATTTATTGTGCGGATGATTTTCTGATGATTTATCTTTGGCATATAGCAATAGGGAATTTGTCAAATTGTCTCCAATTGAAGGAAACCAAATGTGACATAGAAATACAAATGTAATTATGGAATCATATAGCACTGAATTTAAGATCTTACATATTTGATCTAATGATTTAATATTACAGATCAACAAAATGTCCACTTTAGATGCTGGAAATTTTTACCAAATTTCATCCATTCGCTTATCATTATTTTTATTTCTTTTCGTAGTTGTTATGATTACTCATATTCAAACAATAAATTAGAAAAACTAAATGAACTTCTCAAAACATGAAAAATTTATAAACTTGGTGTAAAGACTGTGAACTAAATTTCATCAGTATAGCTCAAGACATTTTTGAGTTATAATTGTCACACATAGACATAAAGCCAAAAATGTTTTTTTTTTTAAATTCTTAACTCAGGAAGATACAAAACATTAGAGTTTTTTTATTGTTAAATATTTTCTCAATACTATGTAAATGCAAAAGTAAGAAATGCAATGATTTCAATAAATGAGATTCAATTTAATGGGGTTTAGCGACTAAAATAAAGATATATAAAAAAATCTGAAAAAGGAACACTCCTGAAATTCACACTCCATTTCCTTAGTATAGTCAAATAGTATTGATATTGATTTAATCATGTAAGTCAATTTTGATTAACTATATGTTTTTGCAATAAAAATTTATTTTTAATTAAACTTTCACGATAATGATGCAGCACTTTAACTTATTAGCTATATGGTTGATTGAACAACATATTGAAGATAATGTACATATATTATATTTTTTCTCTTGAAATATTAATAAAATAAGAATTGGAAATAAAAAGGGGTGAGAATTTTCGTTTGGCATGTGTGTGTGTGTGTATGCATGCATGCGCCCGAGTGTGTTTATAAACCTTTTATTTTTTTGGAACAATCTTATAGCTTTACGGAAATTGATCTCGCTCAATTATATCATGGAGCGATAGTAAGGATAACAAATGAATTGACAAACTCTTCTTCAAACTTATATACAAAATAACTCAAAGGATGTTTCCCCACAATCGATTTTATATACTTTAAAGCAAATCCACAAAACTAATCTTTAAATTTAAAAAAAAAGAGGAGAATTTGAATTTGAAATCTCATACGGGGAAAATAAATTAACCCCTTCCTTCTTGCTCCTGTGACTATGACGGGGTGAAATTTCTACCTCTATTTCTCGTGCCTGTGATATTTCTGGGCTGGCCTATTCAAAAGTAATGTGCCAAAAATATTAAAACAATCTATTTCTTATGCCCAGAATCATGTTTATTTCTCAAAATATATGCCAGATGGCTGCGATATACTATTTATTATGTTTTTAGAGATAGTTAATTTATTTTAAACTAGATGTCAGCAGAAAGGAAACTCGGTACTATTGTCCTGATTGTGATGTTGGCCTATGCATCTCATGTTTTAAAATTTATCACACAAGAAAAAATTACTAGTATTTATTTGCATTATGTGTAAATGCAATAAAAGTATTTTTGAATGCTTAAAACAGATATTTTTAATTTTCTCTCTTTGTTAGAAAGCTAACATTCAGTCATAATAACCCTGAATGTTGGCTTTTCTGTTTTTTTAAAAATTTCAAGCTAAAAATTAACTAAAAAATTAAAACTGAATGCAAATATTGTACATACACTCAGTTTTGTACAATTTTTTTGAATAAAAAAATAGGCACTTTTATTACCATTTTCTTCAAAATTATGCGACTGTAAGGGGTTAATATAGAAAACAATTCCTCAATTTAGGTTCATCATTATTATTTTGTAGTTGTTGTTTTAAATTTAGATATTTGTAAGTGTCCCTCTCCCATCAAAAATTTATTTAATATTTCAAACATTTATACTTTAGTTATTTTGGATTACATGTGCCTACCAAGAGAACTCAATTTATATTTCACAGCATTGAAAAATATAATTACAAGCCAAAAATCATATGAAATAAATAGCTAAAATATTTCATTTCAAAGATTTTCGGAGTGTCCATATCATTCTGATAAAATTTAATTCTCCTTCTTAAAGCACATACAAAATCTTTTCACCATCATACATTCCTTTGCTTGAAAAATAATCATAATTCCTTTTAGTAGGTTTTTTCATGAAAAAAAGACGCGAAAGTATCGTTCTTAAATCAGAAGATTTGAAGGATCCCATTGAATAGCTGAAGGGTGGGAGGGAGAGATAAAAAAAGAATTAGAATTTAAATTTAATTATCTGTAACTAATTAAAAACAATAATTGAAATCTATAAATAAAATTAATTGAAGATAGCATTTAAGACACATTTAAATAGCTATGCATAATATCTGAGAAAATCATGTCTAATTCTTCATTGAATACAAAGTAATCTTTGTGACTTAAACAGGAATAATAACACACTCAAAATATCTTGCATATGTTTATTTGTTACATTTTTTATTGTGGCATTTTTTGTTTGTTTGTTTGTTTAAGCTTTAGTATAATCTAACTTAACATCTTCATCGTCCGTTTTTATTTTTGTTTGTTCTGCTACGGTGAAAAACAGAGGGAGGTAGAAATTGTCATGGACAGGAAAGGAGGGCAAAAGGGTTTTAAAAAAGTTTACTTTTTCTCCTACAGGTGTGAGAAAAAATTAGAACTAAGGGAGGGAGGACCTAAAAAATTAAACTAATCACAATAAATGATCAGGCTTTAAAAAACATAAACATTAATATCTCTAGGATTTCATTGGAACCATTTATTTTTAGATTCTAATAACTTATTATTAAGAGGAAAGAGGTCTTTGCATATGAAAGAAATTAGTATAATATTAGTAAAATGTTGAAGACCCCTTCCCCCAACCTGTCAACAAAATTCTAAATATCAACAAGGTTGTTTGGCGTATGTGTTGGCGGAATTGTGCCAATACGTAGGTTGAATTCCGCCAAGGATCGAACCTGCGATGTTCGGATTTGAAGTCCAGTAACTTATCCACTATACAAAAATGGCCACCAATGTTTAGTGGTAGTTACTGACTTATTAAGATGTCACCACAGTTGCAGCAGCACTAAAACAACCGATTCCCAGCACTGAAACAACAATTCCAATATTTTTGATGATCGCATAAACGTAAAAAAGGGATACTTTAAATACAAAATTAATGTCATAAATGAAGCCATATTCTATTATTTGCCATCTGAAAGGAAAAAAAATATTATTTTTCCAATAATATTTTATTTTTAAATCAGAAAAATCCTATTTAGAATATTTTTAATTGGTACTCTTTTTTTGTGCCCACCATGGAAGAAAGTCTTAAGTATCTTTTATCCATAAAAAATTAATTATACAGAATTGATTTTGGCAAGCAAGTGAAGTTGAGTTGCAGCATGTATTTCATGTAATGGTTGTTGCTTATTGGGATTGTGGTTTAATGATATCATTTACTTTATATTATCATGATTCTTTCTTCTTGAACTGATATATTCAAATGTACAAAAAATATTCACTTTAAGCTGATTACTACATAATTTATAATCAAATCTGATGTAGAGAATATTTTCAAGCAAGCTTAACAACCCACATTCTTAAAAACTTTGTTCTGTTTGTAATGAAATATTTGAGAATAATTTTTCTCATGAGATGATGTTCATATCTCTTTGCCTGGTTTAGAAAGATTTGGATTGGTTTACACAAATAGGTATGATGTCACATGAGATTTGAAATTTTTTGAACAGTCATAAACTACTACTATCTAAGATTGAGTTTGAAAAAGGATGATTCAAAATGAGTGTATTTAAGAATGAATAAAAAATTTAAATTTTAAACATCTATGACAATTTACTAAAAATGGGCTACACAACATTGCAGTGAAGTTGAAAATTAAATTTTTCAGTTACATTTTTGCAAAATATTTAAAAACATCATGAGCTGTTTGTAAAAAAGTAAGCAGTAAACATTAATGATCTACAGGGGATAAATATTTTGTAAGAAACTTGCCAATGAAAATGAGTCAAGCTTTCATTAATCTAAACCCCAACATATAGAATTATTCAACAAACAAACAAGCATTTTATATATATATATGAATTATTCAAATAAAATATAACAATGAGGTAAATGTTTTTCTTATTTTCACTTGATGCAATAAAAATATATTTGATTTTACTCAATTCAGTTATCAATAACAATTGGTTTATGTTGTCAATATTCTTAAATATCAAAATGTCAAAATAAAAATAATAAATTACATTAACATTTAATGAAAACAAATCTGAGTATAGATGTTCAACAAGCAAGACAATATGAATACTGACAAAAAATTTTAACACAATTGCATAAATTAAAAACAAATCATTTTATGCAAAAATCACGCATTTTAAAAAACTAAATGCCAATAAAGGCCAATATTACTATTATATTTATAATGAATTGATTTAATTTGAAAGAAAGAAAAAATTCAACAAAAGAAAAATCACCAAATAATCTTACTTTTTAAGAAATAAATATATCATTTCCTAAGTACATAATAATATATTAAAAAAATACTCAGTGACACAGAATGAAATACCATAATTTAGACACATTTATGAAAGTAAATAAAATAAAAATTAATTTGAATATAAATTATTGATAAAAAAAACTGTTTTACCTGGCTTATAATACGCTCAGAGCTGAAGTATATGATTAATTTATCTAATGCATCAGATTCATTAGCATCTGTCATAGATGCCAAAACATGCTGCAAGTTGTTGGCTATTTCCAGTTTGATAGATGGCGATATACTATCCATAGTACTTTTAGAAATTTTCCCAAGAACCATAAGAGCCTAAATGAAACATTTTTTTTGTGTGTGAAATAAATTTTATTACAAACTAGCTTCTAACTTTCATAAACACTAACATTAACACTTATAAACATAGTAAGCGACATATAAAAATAATCTATTTACAGTCGTACCTATGATTTAACAAACCACTATTTATCAAATTTAGTGAATTTTTCTTCTTTTCCAATTAAAATGAAGGCAAAAAACCTTATTTAACAAACAATAAACTTTGAATGAATGAATTATTTAAACAAATAAATTTATAAAAAAAAATTTTGGTTGGGTAAAAAAAATCTTACATTGCTTTTTAAATGGCTACAATACCTTTTTTTAAAAAAATTAAAAACACATGAAAAATAAGCAAGATTTTGCAGATGAGTAGTGAATGTAATTTGTCACATGCAGGACAAAAAACTTCTTTCTTACCTCATCCTTCTCGGAACACAGAAAAGGATGCTTTGAAAATAATGAATTTTTAAAACACTGTAAAGCATGGCAGGTATCAGAAATGGAAACAATTTTCACTGAGTGAAAAGTGTACCATTTTACTTGAATTAGAAAAAAAATATTAGACCATAAAATACTTCAAAAGAATGCTTTGAAATACCCAAAACAACATCAGCAACAACTGTTAAACAACAAGGAGAAATTGATAAAAGCATTTACAGAAGGTGTTGAAGAAATCATTGAAAATTTGTGTAATTGAAAGTCACTTCACAACCTGGCCTTGAATTTGACCTAGTGGAAACTTCAACAGCTTTCATGCTAAGAAAATAACCATAAAAGTGTCACTTATCAATAAAAAGGATGAATAACAAAAGAATAACATGAAAGACTTTTCTGCATCTAACAGTAATTTGAAGAAAAGATCCATACAGTCTGAAAGAAAGCCTGCAGAATAAAGGCATATGTAACTGAAAATGTATTAAAAAATTAGAAAGAAAAATTACTTAGACTAATCGAGGGGTACTCGCTATTCAAAATTTACAATGCAGACAAAAGATTGTTTCATGGCTGAGAAATATTTGGTGGGGAAAAAAGCAGTATGTTTATTACAATTTTGTTTAATTCAACTGAAAATTTGCAGCTATTTGTGATAGGAAAGACAATCAAGTACATTTTAAAATGTAAAGAACTTATTGATAAAATATGAAAGAAAAATTTTTTAGATTTCTTCCCAATTTCAAGAGTTTTTGATATCTTTTGGTAAATCAGTAAAAATATAAAATATAAAAATTCTTTTGTTTATTGATTGATGTCTCATATCTCATCCCATTTGTAATGTAAATAAACATAACAATTATGTTTATAAATGGAAATTCCATGCATGCATAAGTCATTAGACCTTGATATAATTTGTTCAGCAAAAATTAATTACAGAAAATTTCTTATGAGAAAAATTAAAACATTCTTTGATGAAAACATGAAGAAAAGTAAACCAATATTTTGGATGCTTTAAAAAAAAAAAAAAAAGATAATCTTGGATTTAAGTTTCTAAAAATACAATTAAAAAAATGCTTTCAGAAAGGAAGGATTTCCAAATCCACAACTGAAAAGCACATATTTGAAAATGAGAAGCAATTTGAAAGATGTCACTCCTGAAATAGATTTTAACAATTTGTCACATGTAATGACAAACTTTCTATCTGAGCAACTGAAGTTAATGAATTTGATTGATTGGAATCAATAAAAGGTTATAATGAAATTCTCATTAAAATTGTTACTTTTTCTGAAGTTTTACATGCTTTTGAAAACCATGTAAAAATACATATTGCACAGAATAAAAAAGACAGAATATTTGCTCCTCTCTGTAAGTCAAAAAACACTTTTTGACACAGGAATTAAGAAAATAATTAAATATTACTCAATGTGTAATTCAAAATTTTACATGATCTAATGTGCATTTATTCGTTGTATTTTTGCTGCTGGATAAAAAAGTATACAATTTCTAATTATAATATTGTGTAGTTAATTACAATGCAGATCTATTTCCTAAGATATGGGCAGAAATATTTTATTTTGGATTTTGATATTAAGAATAACTAAAGATTTAATAAATAAAATTTCTGTCTCTATGAATTCATAAAAATGGGATATAACTATATAAAAGAACCCTGACATAACCTCCTTATTTATGACAAATGAAAACAAACTGTAAACAAATTGTTATATGAGCATTTCAGATTACTTTACTGAATATTTTTAAAACTGCATTTAGTTCAACACCTCACTAATTAAATCAATCACAAAATATTATTATAAATGCTTTGGGGAAAGTTTATTGCATCTCACTGAGTTAAAGGAGGGGAGAATGTAAAAGACATCAATAACTATGCACTAAATAAAAAATATAATAAAGCAGAAAAGTGTGCTTAGCTGTGGTTAGATGGATAATCATGTTAATACTAAAACTGATAACCAAATCCACCAAATACAAAAAAAAAAAAAAAAAATACTAATATCAATTCCCTTTCTATACAACATTTTCCTTGTTTTTAATATTTAACTTCTTTTAATTCACAATTTCAAACAATGTTTTTAATGCTATGTTGAAATTCAACTTCACTCATCAAAACATTCAATAGTGGTATTCGCAAATTCTAAAACTGATTTTTAAAAAATGCTTTCTTTGACATTTATTCTCAAATAGGATTTCACTTTTGTATTTTCTGAAATGAATGAATATTTACACTGAATATTCTATGAATGCTTTTTAATTTGTTCCCATATTTTTTTGTGATTAAATTGAATTCATATTTTACAGTTGCATAAATTAATCAAGAGAAGATTTTTAAAATGCCTGAGATTTTAGTCATTGTTAATCTAAAAGGTCAATATTCTGGGCAGATAAGGTTGCCTTATGCAACTAGTACAAAGATAATACATTAAAAATTTAATTAAAAAGTTATAATAACATGAATAACCATTAACTCTTTTTCATGAGACACATGGATTTATTGTTGTAGACATATAATTTCCACTATTTAAAATCATTTCATTGTAATATTTTAATTTGATATTAAAATAAAATTTGGTCATGAGTGCTGTCAGCATAAATATTATTTTCTTCCCATCTTTTAGATTTTGCATGCACAAAACTATTAAAATTGTGAAACTACATAAGCACAAATATATCTAATTAAAATTAGATACATCGGACATTATTAAAATTAGACTGTTAAGTAAGTAAAAGATTGATAGCAGATGCATACTGCTTAAAACTGATGAACATATATCATTTTAGAAAGAGTTACTTTTAGATTATTTTTTACAAGAACTATAAAAACTTTTAGTATTTAATGAAACTGCAAAATGAATAAAACTTACTTGAGAATTAAGATCTGAAACGTTTTTATTCAGGGCTTCAATAATTAGCATCAGCACTAGTGATAGATTGGATTCCAACCACAATAATTTGCAGAGATTAAAAATAGACAAGATTAGTTCTAAAATAAGAACTGAGAATTCAGGATTGGTCGCTGAGTTGTACCAAAAGTTCAGACCTATAAAAAGACAAAATAATATATTTTGATAATCTGCACATTTATAAGATTACAAATACTTTCCACACAATCACAAACAGCCTAAAAAATTTAATTTTTAAAAAATCACTATGCAATTCGAAGTGATCATCTAACAAAATTAAAAGATTCTGCTTTTCATCAATTGAATTAACTGATCTAATTTATGAGCATAATCAGTTATATTTCAAGTTGATTATATGAAGAAAAGCATAAACAGATCATAAATACATAGCATTAATATATAGTTAAGAACATCTCATAACATTTTTTAACCCTTTGGTAATAAAATGAAGGTTCTGAAAAATGTAAAGTTATAGCCCTATATTTTTCAAAATAAATGAACTTTGGAAATTCTTCCAGAGAATTCCATATCCTGATTATATATATATATATATATATATATATATATTGATTTTCAATCAGAATTTTTGCTATGATTTTTATAATAAGTCCTATCACATCACCATATCAGTGGCTAGCTGAAACAAGTACTGAAAAGCTACAAACACATCTTCTATTTTATCTAGAAATTGGAAAAAAATATGTATTGTGAATTTTAATTTAAGTTAAGATAGTTTATATTTGTTATAAAGGTTTTATTTATTTACTTTGTCTATGTATTAAATTTTGAAAGATTACTTTAATTTTATTTACTAATCACAATATTTTTTTTATAAATAATTTAAAATGCCTGATATATATGATGGTACAAGTTGTAATAAAATCTTGGGGCAATTGTAATACATTATAAATAGTAAAATCTTTCTTGCATTTGATTCATGTAGTTAAGACAATATTAAGAACATTAAATATGACAGGCACCTTCAAATAACAGATATCTAAGTTCCTTTAATAATGATATATATTAAACATCTTCTGAACTATTTTTAACTTACCCACCTAATAAAGAAGCTATACAAAAGGAATATTACAACATACTTGATAAGAAATGAAAACAAGAAGATAGCATTAGAAAAAAGGGTTAAAAGAAAAAACATACGAAAATAGGCAAACAGCATTTTGAACTAAAATTCAGATTCTGGAAAAGAGGGATTGGAAAAGGAAACAAAGTTTAGCTTACAGAGATGTTTCCAATGACTCAGATGATATATTATTTTATAGCATGTTATGTTATTTAATTTTGAATAGCAGTCAGATGAGAGAGGGTGGTGTCAAATAATGAATGCCCTTTCATTTCAGTTTTACGATACACCAGGGATACATTTGAGTAATTCAACCACAACAAGTGCACTTTGATATATTTTTTAATAAGCTTTTTTCATGGCTTAAAAATCATTTTCGTTTAACTCATTCACTCTTAGTTTTCATTGAGCTGAACTGATTATATTATATGTAAATTTCATAGAGATGATACCACTTCTATTGAAAATTGACTATGAAATCTTGACTAATCAGCTTTAGCAAGCTGTTCTAAGCAGTATGTAAATTTTTAAGTATAGCAGATGCAGCATGAAGGGAGATGTTATTTTTATTATGTTTACGTATTTTAAGTGAAATAATTTTTTATGGCAAGTGAAATAGTTATTTTTACAGTTAATGCGAGCAATTACCCTTAATCCTCCTTCAGAATATTAAGTCCTCCAACATAGTGAATTTGCAGAAAAAATCAGAGCTGACATTAAGAAGCACTTCAACCCCGAGAAGAAGACATTACAAAAAGGACAAGTGGTCCATTAATTTGATTAAGAAACGGAGCTTAAAATGTTGAATTTGAAAAATAAGAGTAAAAATGCTCAGGATAGAAAGTGTTGTATCACCTAATTGGGCTAACTATAATTCTGATGCGAAATAACTTATGGCGATGGACTAAAGAATCTTATCCCTATATTAATGTATACTACTTGATATCATTTACATCATTATTTCCAATAATAATTATCAAATACATAAGTACTTTAATTAATTTAATTAATAAAAGAATGGTAAAAGGAAAATATTGTATTTATCAGGGCTTCGAACCGTAATTTTTTTTGTTCCGGTTCAACTAAAAAATTAATATCGGTTCAGTTCCGGTTTTCGCTCCGGCAAAAATAACGGTTTTCGGTTCAGTTCCAAATGAATAATTTCATTTTATGTATATTCTTATTTGTACTAAAAATATAATTCTATCATAAACAAAAAATGTAATTCTATCAAAATTTAGAAGATTTTTAATTGGTACACTATGTGAATTGATACAAACAGCAGGTACGATAAGAGCGGTGAGCAGAGGACGGCGAGCATTGGCATTGTTATCCATTATCAAAATCGCATTTGACAACTAGGTTCATGATTACCCACATTCGTCGTTTGACTCACATCGTGCACTTGGCCTTGCAATAATTATGTAAAAAATATATTATTTATTTAACATATGAAAATTGCCTCTAATTATTAATATATCTTCTAACGTGGTTTCACTGAGATTACTTCTGTTGTCTCGGAGAATAAATTTCAAACCTGAAAACGCTCTTTCAACACTAACTTGTGTAGCTGGAGCTGCCAAAACCACCATTGCAATCTTATACAAGTGCGGATATGTAATTTTATTCTCTTCCCAGAAATCTAAAATATTATGCTTTAAATCAAGCCTTCGTACATTGTCAAAATTATTTAAAATGAATTCAATGTCAATCTCGGTAGAAATAGAGGTTCTATGTGTTTTTATTACTGCCAATTCTTTACTTTTAAAAAAAGTCTCTAAATCGTCTTCATTTTCATCGCTTTCAGTAGAAGATTTTGTTTCCTCGTTTATTATTGAAATGGACTTTTCAAAAAATTGTAATTTGTTCCAAATATTCTTTAAATGTTGCACAACCTGTACCTTTTGTGACGTGGAAAGCAAAATTTGATAACTGATAAACAAATAAACTGCTCCTACTAAACTATCAATTTCTATTAACAATGCTTCCCTGTTAGATAACTGATTATATAAAATACCTGCAAAGAAATTTTTTAAATTTTGTAACTTTATTTTGCAATATGTCCAAATGCCGTAAAAATCGCTTTAAGTTAATTCTTCACTTTGTAGTTTCAAAGTTGCTTCCGTTAGGGGTTGTAGGGTATCAACAATTAATTTTAATTTCACCCATTTACTGTCTGCAAAACAGTAATCTAAATTATATGAGGCAGCTGTTTTATGCTCGTTTTGCTCAAACACCCAGATGAATGATGACATCAATGATTGACGTAAAAATCACCTAATGAAATACTACTATTACGAAACATTTGAATCGCCGCCATTACCAAACACCCATTTGATGCGCAGAAGATTTGATAGATGCTTCATGCTACGTCACTTAGGGCCTCTCCTGTCTATTTACTCCTCCTTGATCTAAACAGTCTGTACAAACATCCGTGGATGATCGCATGCTGAGATGTGAAAAATAAAATATAACTCGATATTTTTCTTAAAAAATCATCTATACTTCTAGTTTAATCAACTGAATTAAATATGTCTTCTACAAGTAGTTTCATGCGAAACTGAAACAGAAAAATACTAGTGAATATCAAAATAGGAAATCGAGAAGCAGTATACATGTAATGATAATTATAAAGTTGACGTTAAATTAGAAAATATTGATAAGTTGGTAACAGTAACAAAATGACTGAAAGATATATCGAACCGAAATAAACCGATATTTTTTTTCGGTTCAGTTCCGGTTTTCGTTCCGACCAAAATAACGGTTTTTCCGGTTTTCGGTTCAGTTCCGGTTCGAAGCCCTGGTATTTATTGTTAGCACTTACAACACATCTGTTACAACTTGCCTCATATTCAGGAAAGTTGTCTACATATATAAG
>JAPMOQ010034576.1:1087212-1097602 GCA_026543055.1 Argiope trifasciata
ATATATATATATATAGAGAGAGAGAGAGAGAGAGAGAGAGAAATGTATATTTGTATTCAAATAGGAGTATTACAGAAGTTTTTTTAAACATTTGAATTAGCATACTGTAAAGGGCTAAGTGCTATTACCATTGTTCAATTAAAAATTACCTGCATACTTATGTTGTTAATTTTTATAATGAGTAATTATTTGAATATTGAATCAGTTACTTATTTTTTTACATGTGTTGGCAATTGATGTTCAATTTCATGTTATAGGTGATTGACATTTTGTAATATTCATGGAATAAATCATTTTTTTCAAATATTTAGCTTGTTATCACTCACCTTGGGGACAACTCTAATATGAGAAGCTTCTAGCATCATGTTTGATTTTTGATACCATGATAAATACAAAAATAATGTGAGATTGGCTACCCCTTACTAATAAAGCAACATGCCTCTATCAGGAGGGCTATACTGCAGATGGTGTAGGCCCTTAAGGCTTAACCATTGTTCTAGCCAATGCTATTGTGGCATTCTAGTCATTCAAATGTAATAATGTGTTTCAAAACGGGTCAGAGAAATCATCTGCAATTATCAGCTAGTGGGACTTTATTCCTCTCACTATGATCTTCCTCATTCAGAAGATACTATTAACAACACAAATGAATACTCCATTCCATAAAAAAATGAGAGCTAGACACAATCATTTTTAGTCAATTTAAATATGTACAATGCATACTTATGATTATGATAAACATTAACAGTTTCTCACTGGCAAATCATAGAAGCTCCATCATAGTAACCACAGGATCAAAAGTCCTTTTGGTTATTGTCAAAATAACATTTAACATCTATTTACACAACCAGCATATTATCCTAATTTAGGCTTTTGTGCCCTCTTTCTTGGGTGATGAATTTGTTTAAGAAGCAACAATTCTCAGCTCTAGAACAAATGCAACAAGCAGTAATAGCTGGAGATTGTGGTAAAAGGAGGGTTGTTATCTGCATTTAAGTCTTAATATGAACAATGACAAAAATGCATAATTACAAAAATGAACAATTCATTTTCAATTTATTCCTCCATAAGATAAATACCAGAAGTTCCTAAAATGTAGTAATATTAAAGTTTTAATTTTATCTGCCATGATTGAAATCTTCATACACAGAATTCATCAGCATTATTTATGCATGTTATGACAAAAATTTACAACGAAAATTCATTATAATATCAAAAAGATTTGTTAATGAAGTTGTTATCATTAAATATAAAGAGTATTGTATTCTATAAATACTGATTAATTCAAAGGCAGCAAAATGGTTTCCTATAACTTCATAAAATATATTCATTCAATTTAACTTACTAAAAAAGCAAATAAAAATTTAAGGTTATGTTTGTTTTTTGGTAAATTGCAAATTATCAGCAAACACAAAAGAGAAAATAAAACTTCTAGTAAAATTATAAAGTATAATTATAATTTGTAAATCACTCCTTTACAGTCAGTAAGGATTTGGATATTAGAAACATGGTTGCACAAGAAGTTCCAATGACACGAATAAACATTTAAGCATTTCCTTTCTCCTATTGGACATTATCTTCATTAGTTTTTAATTCCTGCTGTTTTGGATTTAAAAAAAACTAGATTTAATTCGGGAGAGGATATAAAAGGATTGATTAGGAAAAGTATTCATCATTCATCATGCATCTTCCAGAGAATGCATTTTTTTTTTCTAACTAGTTAAACTTTTTCTATTGATTGCCAGATGGCATAGTGTCATAATTTTAAGAATAAATAAAAGCAGACTTTTGTAAATAACTAAAATTTTTAAAAACCCTCTTGGTGTCATGTTGAGTATGAGTTTTCCTAAATTCGAATATAATTATTGTTACAGATTCCACCACTACTACTACTTCCGTAAAATCACTGGGTTCAATTGTAGTGGGTGCATGGTATGAAAATATGCTGGTGCATGGTGCATGGTATCAGCAGACCTCAGTAGAAAAAAACGACATTCATTAACATGAAGGACACAAGTACACAGACGACATATATATACAGCCAAGACGAAGACAGGCAACACACTACAACGGGCAGTAGCTCACAAGCAGTAGTTTGATAGCAATGAATACCAGAACACACAAAGTGACCAAACAGAATTCAGCAGGAGTGGGAATCTTCAAAGCTTTGTTCTTCGGTCTTCAAACAGCTGAAATTGCCCACAGTCTCCTCGCTTTAGCTGTATTCACTTATTAACACACTACCAAAAACAACACAATGCTATTTCTACAATAAACACCAGAATTAGGGACACAGATCAGCTCAGCATTCGCTTGAACTCCAAACATCGCTGCATTATCCTGCAATTGCTTTGTTATGCTCTCGACAACTCATTATTTGTCTTTGACTTCAACTCTAATTGATAATTGTAACTTGAGAGTGCCTGGATTTTATAGCTCCTGGGAGGTGAGTCGATAAGTTTTGGGACCAATCAAACATATCTTGATTTCTATTGGATAGATCGTTAAAACTCTCGAAATTTCCATTAATATCTGTTTTGCCATCGGCCAAGCATTGAGATCACTGATATGACACCCGATTAGCACCAATACGGCTGATCACAAAACAGTATTCACAGTGATTCAACTAACCTTGTTGGGAAGTAATTTTACAGGCTTGTAAAAGTATGCGATGCCTTTAATTTTGTTATTGCTTAAATAATTTGTTGATTTCAATGATTATTGAATTCTCTGAGTACAAATAAAACTAAATTATATATTTACATAGATAGAAATATTTGAAAAAATTTTTAAGATGAAAAAGGAGTTAAAAGTAAATAAAGAGCCAGAAATTATATCTCGTAACACTAGTAAATTTTTTTAGTAGAAAAAGATTTTGAGGAAATATATATTAGAATTTATTTTTAAAATCACATCATGATAAATATTTAATAGTTTAAAATCATGCTTACTTTGAATGATTGACAAGTAGCTTGAATCTAAAAAAATTAAATTAGGTCTGAGAGGTAAAAGCATTTGACGAATCACATTCAAGAAATTACAGGGCTCTTTTGCAGTTGATGACAATTCCAAAGACTTTTTAATTATACGCAAACAGAAAACCTGTCAAAATACCAAATCACAAAATTGAGTGCCAGGAATAAATAAAATATTCATAGTTTCAAGAAATTCATGACTTATAAATTTCTCAACAAGTCTATAATAAACATTTTCAAAAACCAATCATAAATCCAACAACTTCACAATTGTAAAAATAATTTTATTCTTTTTAAAATGAGACTTGAAAAAAATTTACAGAGATGTCAATTATGAAATTAGTGTTATCCTAATCCTTAAAAAGTCATTTTCAGAGTCTTATAATTTAATTTTGTAAAAATAGTTGCAATTTCTAGTTTTCTTTTATATCAAAGAGAAAAAAAAAAGTTTTACCTCAAGTATGTCGAATAACTGAAATTGTGTAACAGAAGACACAGCATTATGCAATATAGAGACTAAGACAGGGCTCTTCTTTTCGTCATCTACAAAGGACATATGAAAAAACATTTGCATAAAAAAAATTAATACATTTCAAAATACAACATGATATTAGCTGTTAAAGACTATTTATGAAATACATTGTCACAAATTTCTTTAAAAATAAAATTTACAGCATTTTATAAACAAAATAAAATAAGGAATATCAAATACAAATTTAACTTTAAAATTACTTACCTGAAAAAATACTTTAAATGAATATAAATTTCTCTCTCTCTCTCTCTTATTATATGTATATGTTACTGTGAGAGACCGAAATTGGAGAATGTCGACATTCGCTGGTGAATGTACCAAACACGTTGGTGAAAGACCGTACAATTGATTACATTTCTTGCACTTTCGGACCATCGCCGGTATATGTCGACAATCACAGACAAGCTTTGGTGGAATTTGAAAAGATGATTAAAGAGCTCGAAAAGGAGATAACAGAAGGCAACGTCAACAAAGAGGTGCGGCCTAGAGCACGTTGTGTTTTGCTGGAACACAAGGTCAACAGAGAGGCGAAATTGCAAATCTGCATTTCTCCTCTCCGGATACGGAGAGATGAAACGCATATTCAAGATTCACCATTAGTGCATTGTGGATGTCGACATTTGCCGGTGTAAGTGAGAAATGAGGATAGCTAGCAAATATTTCGGACATACACCAAGCGACTACGTGAATGTTGACATTCACCAGCGAATGTCGACATTCTCCAGATTTCGGACTTTCACGGTAACATATATATATATATATATATATATATATATAACATAATGTAGAGGCACAGAAATCAATCATATTAATAATTGTCGAATTGCAACAGTCAAATACAAAACTAACACAATCTACGAGTTTCAGACTGCTTAGTTCATTAAGCATTCTTGCAGCTGTACCAAATCAAATGCTTTAATCAGCTAATTAATGGAGCTGAAAAATATTATCAGAAGAATTCTGCAGATTGTAAGCCATATCATCAAAGAAAACATTCAATCAGAGGAAAAACATATAAAAGAAATCAAGAAATAGGCTTCAAATAAAAAGTGCCATAAAGTGAAAAAAATAGACTTAACCATTGCAGCATAAGTAATTGTGATAAGATATTAGAGTAATTTCTTGCCATGCACATCAAAATACTGCGAATTTAACATAAATTCTTTAAAGCTCTACAATCCTGAAATACTAACAAATGATTTTTAAAGTTGCAATAAAAAATTTTCATGATTATATCTGGCAAAAATTGTTGCACACTTTTTCAGCTTTGGTGCCATATATTAATCTTAAGTCTGGTCATAAAGTTTATGACTTACCTAGAGAATTGATACTCATATCTTCAAAAATAATTGTGATATAAAAAGGATTTTTGTATTGTCTTAAGATACTAAAAGAAATTATTTTAATGATATAAATTTCATTTTCATATAATTTTTCATTTAAGTTCAATTAATATTTTAATTGAATTTAATACAATATCCAGAAAAAATGTTTTTATATGCTATGATGGAATTCAAATTCTACATCAAAATATTTAAACATGTGCTTTTGTTAATCATTAAATCCATAGCAGAATTCATGTTTCTGCTTTTATCTCATAAAATATACTACTCTTTGAAAATCACAACTAATAATTTTAAATGATTTCATGTGTTTGAGTTGTATCAAATTAAAAGAAATGTATCCTATATTAATAATTTCACTGTCTAAAAAGTCAATAATTTAGGCTAACAAACTGGCTGCCAAAAGCAACTAGTAATATTTAACATTTTTCTGGAATGATAATTTAGAGAAAATACCATTCTAGAAAAAAAAAATCTAATCTTGAGAAATTGCATTTATTGTATTTCCCTTGAGTAGCAAGATATTTTTCAATAATCTAAAGAAATGAAACATGATTTGCATATAATGAATGCTAAAATTATTAAAAATTCTTACCAAATTCTTCCAAATGCTGTAGTACAAAATTAAAAAGTACTTCAACGAACCAGCTTGATGAAGGAGAATTTAAAAAAAATTCAAAAAATTCCTGAAATAATAATGATAATGGAATGCTATATACCAAAAAAAGTGATTTAAACATAGGATTATAAATTATTTTAGTAAAAAAAAAAATTGTGAATTTGTGGTAATTTTCAAATTTGATTTAATATTTAGTACAATCTCTACCAATAACAAAGAAAAATTATGTCAGTGGATATGTCTGCCAAAAACTTGCCACATAAATTAGGTATCAAATTTGATAAAGAAAACTTTGGGGAGTGAGAATATGCATCTTGAAAAAAAAAATGTTTTTTTTAAAGAAAAAAATCTAAATTAGAGTAATAATTAATTCAATAGAGCTATGAAAGCTTTTTAAAATGTTAATGAAACAGCAAAAGACAAAAACAGCAATTTTCAAATTTATAAAATTGTTTTCTTAATGCAATTCATATGATTTTTTTCCTTCCAGAATTTTGACAACTGTTTAAATATATTTTTGCAGCAGAATTTTCAATAATACCTTCAGTGGAATTTAACTACTTTTTTGTTTCATGAAACATATATTAATAAGAAAGATGAATATGTGTTGAAGATTAAACACTCAACAGGAAAATTTTTCTATAATGAAGTAAAGAATAGTATTTTATACCGTTTGAGTCAATAAATATTCTGAAGAATTGGGAATTTCATATTATAGAAGACTTTGAATCATCTTTAGTAAAATAATCTAGAGAAAATAAATTTAAAAAAAGGTCTAATCATTGTGACTAAAACTGAATAAGTTATAACATAAACTCATTCATTTTTATAACTATTAATATATCATTATCTTATAAAAATGGACAATTTCAAATTATTTCATTGATCGTTCCAAAGTGGTACATCAATCAAAGTTCTCAGTTTACCCAAGATTGACTGATTGTCCTTTAATAATAATTCAAAACTTCATAATTTTGTCCAATTTTGCAACAGAAGGCACTTATTTTTTTTAATTTAAAAATTGGGTTGTAAAAATATTTCACAGGATATATTTCCTTAGAGCCAACGAACTGCATAAAATTACAAGTTTATAATCTTTTCAAAAGTATATGTATTAAACTAAATAACATATTATTCAATAACATTTATGTAATTTAAATCTTTTTGAAAATAAAATTAATACTGAATTTTATGATGAATCAGAAAAAATTCCATACAAAATTTTTCAAGGCATCACATAAATAAAACATATATTTTGCAGAACACTTGAGACATCAATGCTGAAAGCAGCTAATGAAAATACAAATAGTAACATAAGCAGACTCATAAAAGACTAAAAATTATCACATTTAAAATCTTTTAATGCATTTACAGGGTTGCCACTGAAATCTAGCAACAATTAAAAAAATCATATTTTCCTTGTACATACATTCAAAATACAAGGAAATGAACAAATAATATTCATGTGCTAGTTAGAAAGAATTTAATTTTAAGGAATGGAAAAAGAGAAAAGGAAGCATCAATTTAGAATTATTTGAAACTAGCCGCCTTTGGCGACCAGCTGGTTCGCCATGAGTAATGCGTTCTAAATTTTTAAATTAAGTCGCATATTCATTAGCCTTGAAGTAATTCCGGGCATTGATTGGCCTGAAATTAAAAATGTTTTTTTTCCATGATGCTGCCAAAATATTTAATGTTTTTTTTAAAAAGCGAAAAAGGAAAAAAAAAAAATATTGAATAAATGATTTAGATGTTGCAAAGGATTATAGAAACCTTGGCTTTGCATTTATTTTTTTAGAAACTATCACATTTTATAATGGAAAAAAAAATTATTGAATTAATGATACAGATCTTGCAAACGATTATAGAAATATACCATTAAGTCGGAATTCCAAAGCATATCCTGTCTAAATCAGGTTTACCGTAATTCAATCAGGTTTACCGTAAATAAAGAAAGATTTGTTAAATAAATGATTTAGATAATGCAAACGATTATAGAAACCTTTGCGTTGCATTTATTTTTTTTAGAAAATATCACATTTTATATTTATTTTATTTTATCCAGTCACGTGCAAAAAGTATCATTTCTTTAGACTTGATTTACGATGATAGTATTTTTTTTATTATTTGAACTTCCGTCATTGTTTTCTTTTATTTTATCCAGTCACGTGCTCAAAAAAAAAACATGGTTAAAATATTTCTTTAAAAATTCGTTAAAAATAAAAGTTTACCTTATAAATTAAAGAAACTGATACCGTTAGAAAGCTAATTTTTTTATCTTTAAATTGATGTAAAAATCATGTTTGTGGGATAATATTTTCGAAAGTTATAGCGGAAAAACGTCGAAATTTCGCTTAAATTTTAATTAATTCAAATTCTAATTAAATATTCGAAAAAAGGGCTCCGAGGTGCACATTCCCGACCTCCAAGGTATACATGTACCAAATTTGGTAGCTGTGGGTCCAACAGTCTGGCCTGTAGAGCGCCAACACACACACACACACACACACACATTGAGCTTTATTATAAGTATAGATAACATATTAAGAGAAGGTTTATTTCTACATAGTGAAATATAATATATAATCTAGGTAAGACAAAATATACATGTTAAAGAAGAGAAATATTACTCTCATGCTGTTTAACAAGTTACACAAAATTATGAACTTGGATGTAATAAAACATTTTGCATGATACAAATCATTTAATAATTACTGAATATATATATATATATATATATATATATATGCACTGCTTGACAATTGGTAAGGAACAGATATGAATAATTAAGTATAGACAATAACTGAAGTAATGAAATTAAGCAAATATGTAGGGATATGCACTTATTATAGTACAAAATGGTGCAGATATCAACACACTGAAATAAAAACTTGAAAATAAAAAAAGATACCCCTTGGATGATTTCCAAACATCCCCACAGAAATTCATCTTCAGGTCAGAATAATACAGACATGATTACCTTAGTAAGATGCGAAATGACCATGGTCACTAATACACATTTTGTATTTGTTCTCCATGCTCTCCACTAAATTATCAAGGAGTTCTTGGGGAACATTGTCCCACTCCTCTCTGCAGATGATTCTGAGCTCTTGCACTGTTTAGGGAAAAATGGATGTTTGTGAAAAAAGACTGCTAAGAGCATCTCAGGTATGTCCAATGGGAATTAGGTCAGGAGAGTAGGCAGATCATTGCATGCGGAACAGTATTTTCACTTTGAAGTACACACAATAGTTCCATGTTTGCGTATGGCTGCACCTAATCATCCATAAACAAAAAGTTTAGACCCTACAGCACTTCTAAAAAGACTACAGGATCCAGAATAACCTCTCTGCAATACCACTGCAATGAAACGTTTCCTCGCTAAAAGATGAGAACCTTGCCTACACCATCAAGCCTGGACCGTAAAAAACATATCCCTCAAAAAACTACTGTGCTTAACATGTTTCAAGCTCTCTCCACAGTAATAGGTGGCCAGAACCACTTGTCGCACTAAAACGAAATTCGGCTGAGAACAGGACTCTAAACCAATTTTAGATATTCCAACAACAACACCAGCATAATCTCTCACAACAATGGCGTGGATGAAGCGGGATGCAACAACTGGCTTCTGTGCATGTAAACCAGATTGATTTAATCACCGTGAGATGATTCTTGCAGAAACATGTGTACCGAAAGCCATTGCAAGGTTTGCAGCTACTTGACCAGGAGTTAAATTTCTGTTACATTTCGCCACAATGACAACTATGTGTTCTTCTAAAGGTGTGATGTTCCTACCACAAAGCCTGGCATGCTTTTGCAAAGCATTTCCATTATATATATATACCCTGAAGTGACAAAAGTCATGGGATAGCAATATGCAAATATACGGATGGCAGTAGTATCGCAGCAAAAAAGTATAAATGCGTAGTTCGTTTTCCAGAGCTTTCATTTGTGTTTAAGTTATTCATGTGAACAAGTTTTTCTTGATTTATGGCGGCACGACGAGAATTAACAGACTTTGAACGTGGAATGTTAGTTGGAGCTAGACGCATGGGTCATTCCATTGCAGATATCATTAGTGAATTCAACATTCCGAGATCCACAGTATCAAGAGTGTGCCGAGAGTATGAAATTTCAGGTATCCCATCCCATCATGGACAGCGCAGTGGGCGACCACTTGCACTTAACGACCGAGACCGCCGACGTCTGTGTAGAATGGTCAATGTTAATCGACACGCAACACTTCGTCAAATAACTGCAGGAATCAATGTGGGACGTACGAGGGACGTGTTCGATAGGACTGTTCGGCGAAATTTGTCTTCCTTGTGCTATGACAGCAGAAAACCGACTCGAGTGCCTTTACTGACAGCACGACATCGCCTGCAGCGACTCTCCTGGGCTCGTGAGCATATCGACTGGTCCCTAGACCAGCGGAAAACCGTGGCGTGGTCAGATGAGTCACGATTTCAGTTGTTACGAGCTGATGGTAGAGTTCGAGTGTGGCACAGACCCCACGAAGCCATGGACCCAAACTGTCAGCAAGGCACTGTTCAAGCTGGTGGTGGCTGCATAATGTTGGGGCTGTTTTTACATGGCATGGACTCGGTCCTCTGGTGCAACTGAACCGATCATTGACTGGAAATGGTTATGTTCAGCTGCTTGCAGATCCCTTGCAGCCATTCATGGACTTCACGTACCCACACAACGATGGGATTTTTATGGATGGCAATGCGCCATGTCACCGAGCCAGAACTGTTCGCGATTGGTTCGAAGAACATTCCGAACAATTCCAGCGCATGATCTGGCTACCTAGATCGACCGTTTGTGCCCAAACTCCTGCACCATCCACACTTTCACAATTATGGGCGTCTATACAGACAGCATGGCTCAATATTCCTGCAGAGGACTTCCAACGACTTGT
>JAPMOQ010034576.1:1104302-1164708 GCA_026543055.1 Argiope trifasciata
TTATTTAACAAAAACAAAATAAATTTATATTATACCTAAATAAGAATTAAAAAGATTGATTATTTATATTAGAAAATATAGTTAAACTTGTACTTCCAATGTTACTGATGAGTGCTTGATTGGACATGCTATATCAACATAATTTTAGAATGTAATGAAACCTTACATACTGATATAATCCAGCTTAATATTGCATAACTTTGTAAATGGTTTCATATTCAATGCTCCAGTTCCCTGAAAAACCTATGTAAACTCAGTTATGAATTATATATTCTGTAATTGATGTCTCTCTTCACTTTATTTATAACTACTTACAAGATTGTATACAACTGCATGCAAGTAAAATTATTTAGAGTTGTTGAAGGATTGACTGCTGTGAAAAGTAAAATGTTTTATAACTCTCTTGACGGAAACAAATAATTATAACAAAATGCTTAAATTGATAACTGGTTAGACTTCCTGTTCTCTCTTGCTCAGTACTATATTTTGTATTATTCATAATGTTTGTGATCCACCTTTTTGGTTTGAAATATATCACATACCGGCATATTTATTCAAATAGGGTTGCCATTCAAATGTAGGAGGAAAATTCTCTGTGTCTTCCCAGTATATATTTTTTGGAGGGTACATGCAATATAAAATTAAATGTGTGAACAGTACTCATGAGAATTATAATGGAATAACAATACTCTATAGTTGCACTGCGTGGGAAAAAGTAAGGAAAGTAAGTAACAATTTAATATTATCAAAAAAATAATACACGAAAAGAGTATTTATATTTTCATACAAAAAAACATTTTCTCTTTATTTATTGCCTAGAATTCAGTTAGATCAAATTTACATACTAATTAAACAAAATTCAGGACTTGAAAGAATAAAAAAAAATACAAAATAGCATTTTACTATCACAATATAAACAGTTTAGTTAATTATTAACAAAAAACATTACAAGGAAGGTTATATCACTATTTTTACTTAATTATTTTTGCCAATTCATAGCATATCAATTTTTGCAATTTCTGAAGATTTTTAAATTATCAGCTGATTTTTTTTTCTCTTGCAACGATTTCTGGTACAAAGCTCATTAACTCTTTTTCTTTTGCCTGAACTTGTTTCTCCTATTCTTCTATGATCTTTATTTTTGCAATGTTCAGAGATCAAAAGAACCATGAAAATTAAAATTTCCAGTACTTTCTGCACCTTTATAGAAATTTTCCTGAGTTTTAGAGGATTTTTCTGGGCTTCCTGATGCCATAACAACCTTGTCAAACCTAGATCTATTTTTTCCCTCCATTTAGAACTGCACATTTGCCGTCAGTAAAGTATCTAGTTATATCTGTCAAAAACGCTTTTCTTCTACTTTCTTAAAGATTCTACAAAACAAAATTACTAGAGTAATTAATTTTTGTGTTTTTTCATAGATGACTTATACCTGAAAATGTTAACTTACAATTCTTAAAATATTATTAGCTAGGTTTGAGCGAGAATAAATAATAAAAATAACTTACAGTTTCGCCAACAATCTGTAGTGATGAATCATACGTTCCTCTAACAATGTAAATTGTAAAAACATATATCAGAACACATAACATTTTCATAGTTTCAAAATACTCAAATTAAGAATGTATAAGGAATATGGTTAGAAAATACACTGAATCCACTTGAAATATTGAAACATTTATTAAAAAGTGGTGTACTTAAGCTAAAAAAATTATCATACACATATAAACTTAACTTCTGCTTCCCGGGGAACAGAAATAATTAAATAATTTGTCAGTCTCTGTTTTTACTCCAATTACAGAAATAATTAATTAAGTATCCCAAGAAGTTTCATATTATGGATTTCAGATTAATCTAAATCATTTTGATTCTTAAACATTTCATAATTGTATATTTCTGTTTTTTAATAGTTGTATTATATATCTGCTCTTGGAGAATTTTAATTTTAGAAACGGATTTCAACGATTCATGAAAAATTTCAGCGATCAGGTCGTGCAATTTGAAATAATAGAAAGCACAAATTAATTAACAAAATGCATAACTATAGATAGTTAATGAAGCAAATGAAAATTAAGAATACATAATAATTCTAAAAGAATCAAATATGAGCAAATATTCTTGTGGGATTGATAAGTGAAGAAAGAAGAGTGTCTAACCAGCAAAAAAATTACAAAACATATAATCATTATTTTTGCTTCTTTAGAATTTTTTTTGCTCTTTGCCATCTAGAAAAATATTAAATACTAGTTTATAACCTCCGCAAATCACATATTCTTATCTTCGATAACTTTAAGTAGACTGTGAATGGCAACATTATAAAAGAACATTTTTAAAATAAAAATAGGCTTAGAACAATAATGTTGAAGAAAGAAAAGTGCTTTTAGAATAATGTCCAAAAAGGAAAGTGTTTTTTGACTGAATTACCATTCTTTTTTGGTGAGGTATTTACAATTATTAATTACATGTCAATTTTAATTGTTGATGCTGATTCTTGATCCAAATAAGTATTCATTTACAAACTAAAGGCCTTCTTGTAATTTTCATGAGAATAATAAACCAAAACATCATTCAAAAATAAAGTAAAACAATTGTTTATTACACATACATTTAGATTATTTCATGTGAAATTATGTAAATATATACATATATATATATTAAAAGGACAACTTACCCATTTTCAGAATTGAAAGATTTGCTTTCTAAAAGAAATAAATCAAAGGCTTGCACAGAATATTTAAGAAAATCAGAAAATGGTTCAAGGGCATCCAAAAGTTCTGTAATGTGATATTAATGAGAAATCAAACTATAAGAAAACGTCACATATCACTAAAATAAAATTGAAACATAAAAATATGTTATTTTTCATTTATTAAAATTGTTATAAATAGAACAAGGTTAATTCTTTCACAAATTAAGAAATGACAAAAGACATAAAAAATAACAAATATTTTAAATTTTTCCTCATTTATGTTTCGTTAATTTCGCAGGAAAGAACAAAAACAATATAACTGAAATGTAGTTTAAAAAATCCAATTAAGTAGATTTCTAATGAATTTGATGTAATAATAAAGATGAATGTGTATTTGTGTTAGTACTTCAAATGCCAATTTCACCAACAAATACAAAGTAAGCACATATATATATACTTTGAAAAATAAGAATAGGCAAATTGGAGAGATATTTTAAAAAATTAATTAGAAATTTAACTGATGAAATATTAAATTAAATTTTGACATTTTTCGACGATTATTTTCGAAATTATGCAAAAATAAATTTTGCAACAATTTAAAATTTAAGAAAATGAGGGGCCAATTTAAAAATTGCCCACATTTTTCCTGAATTTGGCTTATTTTATGTTATTTATTGCCTAATTATAAACAATACAGTACATTGTTTATTTCTTGTGAATATGACATCAAGATTTAAACATTTATCATTTGATTCGTCACCTCGTGTACAAATATGTACTTAAGGCCTATACATTTCAGTGAGTTACTTCAATAATTCCATAAATTAATTTTAAGCAAATTTATTTATTCTTTAACTGATTTGCCACTGACTTTTGATAAAACGTCCTTAAACAATGATCATGAGTTCAGAATATCCCAAATTCGAAATTAAAGAAAAAGACGATTTTAAACTTATTTGGATAATAGCACTGCCATGAATTTTCCGATTTTCGTATTGGGGGGGGGAGCAGTCAGGATTTTGTTTTTCTGAAATTTTAAAAATGGAAACCAAGGAAGCAAATCAACTTTCAGAAAGTTTGCTGTTTGCATTGCTATCTGAAATGGATAGAAAGAAAACAGTGTTTTTTGTTAATAGTGAATGGAACCGTGATAAATTTGGATGAATTGGCAGCCAGATAAGAGGAATGCGATCTCCACACCCAGCGAGAAAACCATGGAATAGCAACTATTTACTTGTGATGTTGATGTTACAGCATAGGACATTAATATACAGTGCACAAAATGCACCTAAAGCCTAGATTTTATTGATGAGTCTGATAAAGCTGATCTCATGAGTTTCAGTCAGGTGACAGCTAGACAAATTTTTCTAAATAAATTCAGAAATGGCCTTGCATTGTAATTTTCATAACAAAAATAAAGAAGCAATCTCATGCTTGCTGATTCACATCAATTCAGGAATTTCATGGGAAAAAAACAGCTGCTAAAAATAAAATTGGACAAAACTATAAAAAACAAGAACAAGTAGATAAAGGGTGAGTTTTCACGATTGTATAATTATGAATGGTTCAGTTTCATTTGTAGAACAACAATTTATGGTAACAGCATTTTATTACTGTAATTTTTAGCTACTGGCATCTTTTAGATGTGTTAGAAAAAGAATATAAGAAAGTTTTTTTTTTAAATTTTTTTAGGGAAATTTCCAATTTTTCTGCTGTTTAGATATTTTAAAGTCTCCTGTATTTTCCAAGTTCTCTTGATGGAATGGTAACAATGATACAAAATGAAGACAGTTATTTTGACACAATGAACTCTCCTGCTGTGTATCCTGCAATATCCATGGTCCATCTCCTGCTTCACGCAGTATAGAGTGTTTATTTTCATGATTACAGACTTCTATTATATAATACTAGCCGCCTTTGGCGACCAGCTGGCTCGCCATGAGTAATGCGTTCTAAAATTTCCAATTAAATCCCATATTCATCAGCCAAAATTTAAGAAATAGTTAAAGTTAAAAGATTCAGTTATTAGTAGTTTAAGAGTCGGTAACTTTATTCGGAAAAACTTTTTGAGTTTAATGCTCTAATAATTTATCGATTATGCTTCCAAAATATTAAAAATGTTTTTTTTCGGTGATATTGCCAAAATGTTAAATATGTTTTTTAAAGAAAGCGAAAAAGGAAAAAAAATTATTGATTTAATGATACAGATATTGCAAACGATTATAGAAATATGCAATTAGGTCGGGATTTCAATGCATATCCTGTCTAAATTCAATCAGGTTTACTGTAAATAAAGATAATTTAAGGAATTAATGATATAAATATTGCAAACGATTTCTTAGAATCCTTTGCCTTGCATTTATTTTTTTTAGAAGATATCACATTTTATATTTATGTGATTTTATCCAGTCACGTGCTGAAAGTTGCATTTCTTTCGACTTGATTTACGATGATAGTTTTTTTTTTTATTTGAACTTCCGGCATTCTTTTATTTTATCCAGTCACGTGATAAACACATAGTTAAAATATTTCTTTAAAAATTCATTAAAAATATAAGCTTACGTTGTAAATTACAACAACTGATACCGTTAGAAAGCTAATTTTTTTTATCTTTAAATTGATGTAAAAATCATGTTTATGCGATCATATTTTCGGAAGTTATAGCGGAAAAACGTCGAAATTTCGCTTAAATTTTAATTAATTCAAATTCTAATTAAAAATTCGAAAAAAGGGCTCCGAGGTGCACATTCCGGACCTCCAAGGTATACATGTACCAAATTTGGTAGCTGTAGCTCCAACGGTCTGGCCTGTAGAGCGCCAACACACACACACACACACACACACACACACACACACATTGAGCTTTATTATAAGTATAGATTATTATCATGTAATATATAGTCAGCTCACTTTTTTAGAAAAATATTTGAATTTATTTGCAAACATTGCGTCTAAATAGTGATTTTAAAGAATTATGCAGCCAGAAGGTTAAGAAAAATTGTTTGCTTTTTAAATATTTTTTCTTTCAAAAAAAACTTTGATGCACAATTTTTAGTACAGTTTAAAAACAAAATATCACATTCTAGAATCAATATTTCATCAAAATTTTGATTTTTATTTACCATAGATATAATGGAATGTTTTAAAAACAATAAATTATTACATTTTAAATTAGTTTTTAGAAAATGCATTAAAACAAATAAACTTTTATCTGCAGTTTGCAAAAGAATTTAAAAATTAAAGATCATCATGAAATTGGAAGATATTTAAAATTACCTTCGTTTCTTGATTGAAGTCTTTTAGCAATTTCATGTGCACCATTAAAAATAGATGTGAGTAATACTTTACAGTCGTCCATAAGGAAGGTATTTTTTGATTCATCGAAGGTTTTCTAAAAGAATGGAAGGAAAGAAATCAGAGATTAATGACTGAAATAACTGACTCAAATCCAATGAGTGATTTAAAAAATAAACATAAAAAGTACTTGTGCGTTACTGTACATTTCAGTATTCTGAGATTCCATTTTTTCGACTATTTTTTCACATTAAGCGGTGACACAGGGGTTAATGCACATTTCTGAAATTCTCTGTATTTCGTTAACCTTTATTTTCACCCAAGTAGATACTTTTTCATTCAGTTTTTTTTATATGAGTCTTGTGCTATTTCTGTTCATATTATTTTAATTCAAAATTGCCCTATTAATTACAAACACGACTAATTCAAGTGACAAAAAAATATGCACTTCAAATTAATAAATTTAAGTTAAAAAATCATTAATAATATTTTTTAAATATATTAAAATACATGCATGTAAAATAATATTTATATTTTTATGATGCTCCATATTTACAGAAATTTCTTAAATGAAAGTTGAGTCCATTATTTACTTTGTTAATCCCAAAATATTCTCAAAAAATTCAATAACATATTTAAAAAAACCCATATAATTTAATATTAAAAAAATTCATTATTATTTTGCAAAAAAGTGAAATATCAAATTTAGAGAAAATAAATCTTCCATTTACGTAATTTAATGTTTATGCCTCTTACAATAAATAAAAATTTACTAAAATATTTTACTGTCAATTGGTATCTTTTGTCTGGCAGTATTATGATTTATTAGCAGTGTTTATACTTCATAAGTCTGTGAGTAACTCGAGTATATGGTCTAATATAAACTTCTTCTTTCACCTTTCCTCTCACCTCTATTTTGACGAACTAAGCCATCTTAATCCCCATACAAAAATGCTGAGGATTTTAGAATCCATAAGGAAACATTGCTGTTACCATATTTAAATTTAACCTCATATCCCAGGCAAACATAACCATTATGTTAATATGATTTCTTTTATTGCAATAAACATGACATTTTGGCTATTCTTTTATTGGAGATTAAACACCAACATTTGCTTAATACACAAGTACCATACATGTGATAAATAATTTAAATAAGCATTAACAAAATAATAAAATTTATACCTTATTAGTTAACTTTTTAAAATTGGAAATAAAAACTGATGATGGATTCGGTAGATGACAATGATTGAAAGCAAACTCGGGCTCACAATAATCTTCAGAGTCAAAAAACGTTTTACATTCCTTTAATCTAAAAATATATTAAATAGATATATTATATTGAAATCAATATCTTCTTTTAATCATAAAATTATTTTTTACATTCAAATAAAGTAATTAACTCACTTTCTCTGAATATAGGGCAAATCGAGTTTTACAAATAAATTCAAACGAACATTGAAAGCTTGGAAAATTTCTATTAATTCCACCTAAAATATTCAATACAAATTATTTTAAGAAACATTTAAAAATAATCTCCTTCGCTAAAATTAAGAATTAAAAAAATAATATACAATATAATTCAAAATGTGGAAGTTCAAGTAATTAACGAAATTATGTACTTAATTTTGTTAAATATTTGAACTTAAGGAATAAATAAAACTTGATAGTACAAGCCATAATTTATATATTTAAAATAAAATTTAAAATCATGCATAAAAATTTTATTGAATCTATCATATCCAATATTCTTGACAAATCAGCAGGTCAATTACCAAACCTAAGTTGTGTAGCAGTCAAATCAAGAGAATAGTTCAGTGAATTTCTTTCTAGATTACTTATGTTCAGAATTTGTTGTGTACACTTCATACTATAGCAATTGCTTAAAAACAATTTGCTATTTGTATGTAATTGATTTCTGCACTACACCAATCTTTTGTTACCAGTATTTCCCATAAAATCGAGTTACATTATTCATTATTAAACTTATTTAGCATTTTATTGTTCATCCACTCGATTGGATTTCTCTATAACTATGTTTATACAAAAGTAATTAATAAAATCGACGTCAGCTATATCTTAAGACCGATCCATTAAGTATGTATTAGAGGAATATAGTAGGGACTTAGAAGAGCAACATGATACATAGATCAGAAATTGCTATTTAAGATTACTAATCTAGAAATTTATCTACTACAGTTTATTCAACGTTCCATGAAATGACACACATAGTAAATGGTAGACAAATGAACATTTTAAATAATGGATTATTTGGTAAAATTTTTCACTTTCCAGTTGATACTTATCTACTACTACTACTACTTAACTCACAAGCTACGCAACTCACAAGTTAATTTAGCAATCTGAATTTGTTACATATGCAATACAACAGATTCAATCAACTACTGCAATATACCAACGTTAGTTACAGTATGCATCCTTACAGATAATGCAGCAACTGTATTGGCTGGTAAATGAATTATTAAAAAAAATTATGGAGCTCAGCAATCTTGATGTAATTTTAAGGTAACCAAATAAGCTTAGCACAGAGGTGGGGTGAGGAGATGGCACTATGACCCTTAAATATCATAAATTTCTTTAATACACTTCTGTGTGACTTATCACTAGACTTTCTGGCAGGCTTCACTTTATTCAGTCAAAAGAAAATGAAAGTTTATTTCTAAGAAATAGCTCACAATTGAAAAAAATGTTCGAACTATTCAAATGTTGAAAACATACAATACTTTTTTATGCCTGAAATCATATATATATATGTAGTGCCAGGTACCTCACTTCTTACCATCAAGCAGCACCTCTGGAGGAGGAAGTGAGAGTTGCTGTCAGTTGATGCAAAGGCGAATTATTACAATGCAGTTGACGCCAAGAAGAATACAATGTGAAAACAAAATATTATGACATGTCGTTTAAAAGACAAGACATGTTGTTTAAAAGATCAACCATTACTACATATTGTTTAAAGTATGAACTTTTTGTTGGCTCAATTTGATTAATGTAGTCTCATCCTGTAAATTTGTCATCTTCAATTTCTACATCATTAACATAACTATACTGTCATTCATTAAATTCTAAATATCAAAATGAACTTGTTATTGCTTGGTCATCTTCACGTATATATACTTTTTTTGCTATTTTTATCTTACATAAGAATATATTTTAGATGAAAATCATTAATGTCTTAAGATTTGTGAATAAAAACAAATTTTGCTTGTTCAATATGACATGATACTAAACAAATAATAAACAATGAAAAAGTACAAGAAACATGATATTTAAAATTTCCTCACAAAATCCTTATTAATATTTACAGCCTGATATCAGTTATAGAAATATACAATGATGTTATATTTATTTGAAGTAGATGCAATAGTTCTTTCAAATAGAATTCTGTTCAGTTAGACTGAAAAATAAAGTATAACTATCACTTGAGTTCTGTAACTGTAACAACTAATAGTTGGCTCAAGTTTTATAAATTTTACAATACTTCTAATCCTATGATTTTTTTAAAAATAAAAATGAGCATGTTCAGAACAAAATCGAGTACTTTAGCTCTATGCAACTATTAAAGGATACGCAAATTTAGTGTGGTACTTCTTCAGAGCATAAAACACTCAGTTTGGTTGACCCCATTAATGCCTTTTTATACTGTTAACAGATAGCAAAGGCAAAAAAATAACTACTACAGTGAACATAGAAAAATAATGAATTTGATTAAAGTATAAATAAATTTTATATTTACCAGAAAGTTCACCCATTTTTAATTTTCACAAGTTGCATTTTTTTTTCTACCCAAATCATAAACTTCAGCTGCTGTCTAGCTTTTTTTTTTATTGGTGATGATCCATTTATTGGCAATATGAAGAAATACTGATTACAGAATTGTAATTAAAATGAAATTTATTTTAACAACTCCTCATTCCACAAGTCATGATTTTGTTTATCTGATTATTGAGCATTTGGTATTTGTATATTAAAAGCATGCCATTGGAAAACTTTGGGATGAAAATTGCATGTTATTGGCAAATATAAAATTAACTGTAGTCATTAACGAACAACCTAGGATATTTTGAGCGATTAATCACTAATTACAAAAAATTGCATGTCTGGCATACTGTTAATGCATAAGTATCAAACTTTAATAATTTAAGCTAATGCTAGAGATAAAACCTTTTAATTTAAAGAAAAGATTTTTTAAAAAAATAGTTTCATATCATCTTACCGGCAAGAAATCCAATTCCTCACGTTTCACAAACTTTAGCAAGATTAAACATATTGAATGGTGAATTGTTATTGGAATACTTGAATCATACAAAACTGGTAAAAAATAGTTTGTAAATTTCCTTATTGTTTCTAAGCCAAATGATTGGTCCTTGATGTCAAAAAGGTTCAGCAACAAAGCATAAAAACAAGCTCTATAAAAAGAGTAAGAAAATTGAATTAAAAAATACTACAATTTCTCACAAATTAGAAAAGTCAGTTTTTTTTTCTCCCACATTCTGACAGACCATTAAGAAAAATGAAGAGAACAAAATTAATTAATCGATGGAAGGACTTAGCAAAGTTCAGTGTATTTAAGGTTCAGGAAATGAAATCTAAGAATTTATAAAATACATCTTTATAATCAACTAAAATGAACTCAACAGTCATTACCTGATCTCTGTTAAAGACACAAAAATATATTTCTTTGATATGTTTATATAAACATAGGATTAAAATATGATAACAAGGATTGACAACAGAAATTTAAGGCATACCCTTAAGTACATGTTTAAATTTGGAGCTGTAACCAAAGGCTCAGTATATTAATTATGATGACATGCACACCAGGAAGAGAAACAATTTGTATAATGAAAAATCTTTATTTCCAACCTTGCAAAAATTATGCATAAAAGATTAATTTTTGAATATAATCTATAGAAAAATTCAAGTACTTGCCATGTTCATGGATTAGGTTTTAGGTCATCTGTTTAAATAATGTTGATGCCAGTGTTGGGGGCTTAGCATATTTTTAACTACTTATTAATCTGGAGGCTCTTTGAATATCTTTTACAGAAAAATTTTTGAGCAAATATGCCTAAATATGCACCCACCAAAGTTGTAATTTTAACATACTGCTCAGCAAGTACTTTGCTTTGGATTCCAACAACCCCCATTTCTTTTGAGCAACTAGATAAACTAGCTGAATAAAATTTTCTATTGTGATAGTTTTACACCCCTATTCTTTTCCACGGAGAATATAGCTTAGCATCAAAGGAGTTTAATCTCTCCTTTCAATTGAAAAACTAGCTAAAATGCCAAAATAATTTCATATTAATACGGAGCTTCAAAGGAATTTTAAATCTTACCACATATAAGTAACTGATGGTAATGCTTTTCGAAGAGGGAAAGGAGCCTAGCATGCCTGTATCTTCACAGCAATTAAGCTAAAAAATAACCAAGATTGCACAATCTTAAACAAAAAAAGGGGGATAATACATCAGTAACTTTGCTATTTGATATAACATCTTCACAAAATTGATGTCAATGGAAATGAATTGAAGGGATGGGTTTATAGAGATAGAAAACTGATTAACTGAGTTAATTAACATATTGTCTCAAAAAATTTTCCATTATAGAAATTCAGATTTTTTAAAAAATACTTTGATTTAGCAGTTTTTTTATGTATGTGTATCATATTTGTTCTGAAATTTGAAGTAATTCTCCAGTTGAATACTTAATTTAATTTGCTGAAAACTCCACCCACAAAAAGCCAATCTATTGGCATGGTCCATATACTAAATAAAAGTCAACTTGTTATTAATAAAAAATTATGAAGGAATTTCATAGAAGTAAACAACACCACAGATTTATCCTTAGCATAAGTATGTTTGTTTCTTTTTTCCCATACATTAATGTTTTATTTTTATTTACATATTGAAAAATTTCGTTTCCCTTTAAAAATCATAAAATAACTTTGATAGTTGATACTGTCCTAAGAAACTAAGTTTTGTTATGAAGTTAAGTTTTTGTTCAAGTTGAAATTGTCCCAAGTTTTAATTTTTGATGAATGAAGTACACTGTTCATTTCTCCCCTCCTCCCACAAAAAAGTCGATGATTGTGGAAATGCAAACATTGTAAAGACATGTTTTAAACCACTGTAATTACTGGATTTTTTTTTAATTGACTTTTATTTTCAAGTGGAAACAATTGCAATTCGGATAAAGAATTTATTAAGTTTAATACCATAAAAACATCTGACTGGTGGACATTCATTTTGTTATGCAACAATTGATGCAATCAAGACATAAAAATAGAAACAATTTGATCCAAGTACATTATTATACCTGCAATACCTCATACTAGGTCCAAAAACAATCTTTTTTCATAAATGCAATTGCAGAGAGATTATTTTTTCTCTCAGATTATTGTAAGGATATTTTTAAAATATTATCCACCTAATGAAAGTAGATTATGAATTAGTGCTTAACATTAACCATTAAATATATGAATATTAGATGCTAATTATTAGGTTGTTCGGAAAGTAATTTCGTTTTTTCCTGACAAAGGATTTAATTGCATTTTTCGCACCCAATTTCATACTTAAACCGCAAAATCCTTTTATGTTTTAAGAGCTGATATAGCAAGGCTTGAATGTGAAAAAGTGCAGCTGATTCTTCGCAGTAGTTTTTGGATGGTGCCCTTTTAAATATGGAGAGCAATAAACAGCATTTTCGTCGTTTTTTTCTTTTTTGCTATAAAAGGTAAAAATGCTGTTCAAGCCAGAAATAAATTAGCCAATATGTGTGGAGAAGATGTGTTAACAGTACATCAGTACCAGAACTGATTTGCAAAATTTTTCCTTCAAATGAGGAGGCCAAAAACCACCTCGATCAGTTTTTTTTACAGCAAAGACCAAAACTTTTATGAGCGTGTAATCATGTTACTACCAAAAGGTATTAGAACAGAATGGCAATTTTATAATTTAATAAATAATTTATTCATTAAACGAAAATTTCTTTTTATTTTGACACAAAAATACGAAATGACTTTCCGAACGACCCAATAATTTATTAAATGGTAAGAAATGGGATGGATTTCCTTGAATCTTAATTTTTCATTTATTTTCAAGCAATAACTGACGATAAAGAACAAAAATTAATTAAACATCTCAACACCAAATATATTTTTCAATCTATTTTTATATAAACAGAATAAAAAAGAAATATTCATTTAAAAAATTGAAAGAAAGAATTCATATTGAATTAAAATCATAGGAACTGAAAATAAATTTAATATTTAGCTGCAACATTATTATGGTCATTAAAGGTCAAGCTTCTTGAAAAGTAGAACTGTAAATACAAATGAACTTTAAATATGATCCCTAAGAAAAGAGAGTTGCAAATTGACTATGGACGTGTATCAATTTTGGTGAATAATTCGAAATATTCACGTTGACTACTGTGTACTAACATTCATGTTAAGCACAATTTTTTGGATTCAGGCATTTTAGAAAGTCAACTTTGTTCTCAGTAAAAATTTTAACTTTTGCTCCCCATTAAACTCCAAAAATTGATTAAAAATATTAAATTTTTAACATTTATGTATTTATTTCAAAACTTTATGAAATATGATAATATACTTTAGGTGAGTGAATTTTTTTAAAAAGAAATATATATCACTGAAAGTTCATAATATGCACTTAGCATTAAAAGGGTCATTTTTCAGAAGCATATGACTGTTGAAATTATCATTATTCCATAAAATTTTATTAAGAGGATAATTTCATTACAACAACCAAAAAAAAATTGGTTGAGTAAAAAAAAAAAATTACTGCTGTAATGAGAAAATTTTGAGACAATAACTAATTAACCATGTTAATCAACTCGATCAGCGATTCCTTTGGGTGATTAATTGCTGCCATGCAGTCAATGTACAAATATCAATCTTTTATTATATTACTTGTCTTTACGGTCCTGCAGAACTAGGGAGAAAGGAAAAAAAAATACACTCATATATATCTGTAACTGAATGAAACTTACCTCACATCATCATCTGGTGGAGGACCTTGACTCCAAAGTAAGTTATCAATTAAAAAATGTGGTTCAAATCCATTATAGGCGATCTGGACTAAAGGAAAATATTTAAAATTAAATTTTTTGAAAGATAACATAGAAATATTTTTAAAGCATAATTCATAAAAACGTAATCTATACAAGTAATAAATCAGAATGCAGATATGTTGGCATATTAAAAAGATTATTTGACTCAGAACAATCAGATTTGGTACCTCTATATATGTTTAAGATAGGAATGTGCACATCAGAGCATATTTTGATATAATTTTAATTAGAACTTTCAATAATTAATTAAAAAGCAAAGTGTCAGCATTCCTCTACAAAAAACTCTGAAATTTTTACATATAAAACTGATTTTTATACCACTAAGATGTCAGGTGTTTTGATCTTAAAAAAGTTCATCTAGACAATGAAGAGAACAGTTAAAGACCATTAAAGTAATATTTTTATTTTTGGTGTTATTACAAATATTTAATTCACACATTTCTAGTTTGATGCTTTGAAACTTTTTTTTTTTTGAAACCATGTACATTATTTTATGTACAAAAAAATTAAGTGAAAATAAATATAAATAATGTTTCCAGCAAACCAACCAATCACTTAAGATGATTGATACGAAATAAGTCGATTTTGATTGCAAATAACAATACCACATGTATTTATGTACAAGGCCGGCCATCTGGGGTGGTGCGGCGGGTGCTATGCATCCGGGCCCTGCGACTAATGGGCACCCCACCATGATAAAGAATTAAAATATTCTGAACTAAAACTGCTTTTACACATACTGAAAGTATACAATTTTGATCTCATATGGCTGACGCAATTATTAGGCAATGATCGCGATGAACCCTATTAATTGATATATGAATAAAGAAATCCACTTCAGACATGTTAAGACAGAGCAGCGCAATTTCTGGTCGCTGAGGCTTGGTTCAAAAGGACTCGTGTAAATCATCAGCTTTATACTTTTTTCCCATGTAATATTTTTTATGCTTGCATCTATGCATGTTTGTTTATATTAAGTTGCTCAAACAAAAAGTAAAATGATAAATCAAACGATTAACTTCTAGTAATGCACATTGCACTATTTCTTCACCGGCCATGACCGGAAAAAGAATTAAGGAAAAATGAATGAAAAGAACTAAGTAAAGTAATTTATCAGTCGCCGGATTTAAATATATAAGTTCATAATATAAATTATAATCTTGTACTAATATGCAAAATATTGTTAGTATATGGAAAGTAGATTTACAATAACTTAACTCACCTATTAGTTAATAGCTTATTGTATAGCATATAGTAATTTGATCATTCATTCTATAAATTATTTAATACTATCGCATATAACGATATACACATCAAGAAAATATCCGTCTGGATATCAAAAAAGAAGAAAAACTAAACTTTAAGAAATCACACGTAGACATGTTTACTGGCTATGAAGTAATTCTGTCAAAAAATTGCTACAATTACAAAAGTTACAATTCAAGCTCCAACTGGGGAAGAAAAGTACACAATCTAACAATGAAAATGTTGAAACAAAGAAATTTGTTAAAAAATCGTATGTTCATACAAATATGATTATGACAATGATGTAATATGATCAAGAGAGTGTAAATGATTTTGGTTTATGGCCATGTATTACAACTGATAAATTTAGATTGATGTGTGTTAAATTGGACCTGTGCAACGTAGAGTTTTTGCTAAAATTTCTGAAGGTAGATCATTTTCTATAACAGACTACTTATAAAAAATGCCAAGTGAAATTCAACTTTGTATTTGGTTAATTTATTGAAAAACGCAACACTCCATATTTTGTATTTGCTGTATACCGTTTTCAAAAGAGGAGGAAGTGTACCAAACTACACGATTTATAGATAGCCATAATAACTGGAGAAAGCTATCAAATGTAATCCAAGATAATCAACGCTCTAGTCATCATATTAATTCGTTTATTGCTTGGAAAGAGTTACTAAAGCGATTAAATTTATTTTCGGCTATTAATAAAACAAATCAAATTAATATAAGTAAGGAAAATTCACGCCTCAAATTACTATTTCAAGGAATTGTAGATGTGATTCTATTTTTAGCATGTAAAATTCTTCCACTTCGAGGAACCCATGAAATGATAGGTAAGCCTAATAATGGAAATTTTTTAGTTTAATCGAATTATTAAGAAAATGCAATTCTGTGCTAGTGAATCATATAAACAAAATAATAAACTCTAAAAATAAAACTGTGCACCAATTAGCGCATAGATCACAAGAAAAAATTATTGCTGCATTAGATAATGAAATAATTAACAAAATTAAACAAGATATATAAGATGTGTTCTAGTATCTAAATGAATTGCACTCCTGATATTTCTCATAAAGAACAGACTTCAATCATTAATAGGTATGTAAAATTTGTAGAGAAAAGATTAACTTTAAATGAATATACGGTTTATTATATAGGGTTTATTGAAGTAATTGATCTGATTGGTGAAGAACTAGCTAAGATTTTATTGGAAAGATTAATAAAATGAACATGATTTAGATATTATGAATTGTAGAGAGCAAGCATACGACAACAGTAGCAAAATGGAAGGGAAATATAAAGGTGTACAGTCAAGAATATTTTTTCTAAACCCACATACATTTTATGCGCCTTGTTTATCACACTCCTTTAATTTATTAATTTGTGATGCCACTTCCAGAAATATATATTGTAAAAAAAAATTTGGGGATATTGTAACGCTTATATTATTATTTCTCACATCTACAAAAAGATGGGAAATTCTACAAAAACATTTAAACATTACTCCCAAACCATGTGACACTCATTGGGTAGGCAAAATTGATTCAGTTTGAGCTGTGTATACACAGTTTGAACAAACTTGTAATGCCCTAGAAAAATTTATTGATATAAGTAAAGATAATACAGCGGTTTCCGAATCCAAAAGTTAATTAGATGCAATAAAAGTAATGCCATTTATTTTATATTTAATAGTATGGTTTGCAATATTGTTCAAAATTAACACTATCTATAAACTATTTCAAATGAAAACAATTGTTCTTTACTCGGCTTTCAATTTTGTCAATAAAATTTAAACTGAAATCCAAAATTTAACACATTTTTAGATGAAGCAAAAGTGCTAGCATGTAATTTACACATTTTCCTGTAAAACGAACTGAAAAAAGGAAAAGATCATATTCTGAATTGGCAGCAGACAAAGTTATAAAAAACCCAGCAGAGGAGTTTAGGCGTTTTTTTTTAACATTGTAATTGTGCAAATAGAAGATAGATTTAAAAGTATACCAAATATTATTTCTGATTTCAAATTAAGCGTTGATATAAAAGTTTTAGAAAACATAAGTTAGAGATATGTTCCAAAAACTTTGTAAGGTTTGATAACAAAGAGGTAGATGAAAACCTAATCCAAGAAATTGTTTGCTACTGGATTTGATTTAGAAAGAAAGAGGTACAAATAACGTACAAGGCATATTGCAATAAATACATACTAAATAATAACTATAATGAGTTATTTCTAAATGTATTAACTGTATACAAACCTCTCTTTATATTGCCAGTTACTATAGCAATATCTCAGAGCTCTTTTAGCAAATTAATATTAATTAAGAATTATCTTCGGTCAAGCATGTGTTCAGAACGCTTAAATGCACTAACTGTATTAAGTATAAAAAAAGAAATTGCAAAAAAATTGTAATTTTTCTGAAATAATTAATGTATTAGCAAAAATAAAATCATGGATTAAATAAAACACAATAATATGTGCATGTACTTAATACTTCATAATATGTACATTTTACTACACAAAACAATTATGTCCCCAAATGGCTTCTCACACCCAGGCCGATTCATACAGAAAGCCGGTCCTGCTTATGCAAAAAGCATTAACATTATTTCTGCTAAAAAAATATCAAAAGACACTTTTCAAATTTTAAAAATTAAATCCCAATTAAAATTGTTCCCCACTTTACTCCTTATTTCATAATTAATGTTTTGACTTTTTGTTAAATAATGTGAAACTAATTTAATATCATCCTGGATATAAAAATGAACAAATAATAAACCTATTTTGAACGTGAGGCATATTTTGATATCTTAAAAAATTCATAATAGTTATAATCAGATTAGAGAATCTCTATTTCAGTTGAAAGAGAAAATATAGGAGTTAATGCATAATGACATTTCTTTGTTTTTTACCATGTTGCATTTCAATGTAGGTTGTTGCAGTGAGTAGTTCTAAAAAAAAAAAATGAAAAATGTAGTTTGTTTCCCTACTCCAATAATGAGTTCAAAATGTGAGAGTTTTGCTTTCATTCATTAAAAATAAGAAAATAAATGCATAAAACTTTATTGAAAATAAAATTGAAGGCATACAAGAAGTAAAATTATTCATACTACAGATAGTCATTTTTTAAAAATTCTTTTTTTGTTAAAACTTAAACCTAAATCTATTTGTTTATTTCCAGTTATAAAAATATATAGAATTTTAAGACAAAAGAATTTATTGCAATAATTAATAATGCTCTGAATTTGATGAAAACTAACAAACTGAAATAGATACATTAAATGATTACTCCAAATTTAACCATGAATCCTACAGCAACTTTGAAAGTTGTCAGACAAGTAATAATAACTTAGAAAATGATTAGAATATAAGTAAAGGACAAAAAACAATGAGTGAATAAGTAAAGAACAGAAAACAATGAGCGACTTAAAGGGTTCAACAATGGAAAAAGTAATGGACTGCAAAAAGATTGAAAATGCTATTAATTCAACAGTTTGGAAAAAGATCAACAAACATTCCTTTCCAAACAAATCAGCTGCTCATACCATTATAAAACGAGAAATTACGATTCAACTGTATACAACAAAAGAAATATTATAATGGGTAAAATAAACACGGCATTTTATTTACTATTTATTACTAATATTATAGCATACATAATAAAATGTACACAATGGAAGCACAAGGCATTCTACTATCTGTTATAGATCCTGGGATAAGCGCATTTGGACAAATCCCATTATGGGATGATATGCATGAACATTTCTGATGATATGAACATTTCTGAGATTCTATATTAAGCCTTGACATTGACTTCCACCATATTTGATTACTTTTATTTTTCATCTTACTCATATTTTGGAGAAATAAAAGCCTCCAGCACATGACCCAAAGTGAAAATTAATTATGTTTATAAGAAATAGCAACAGAGACAAAAATTCAAAAAAATGTCAAAAGGCATTTTTGGTCAAAAAAGGTATGAATAAAAACATGGTAGAAATAGTGTTAAGACAAAAGTGCAGGAAAAATTTTCTAATGAATACCATCACTTGCAAAACTAATAAAGTTATCCAAAATCTAACAAAAGGGAAAGAAATTATTCCAATTTGATTTCAAATTACAATACATTCCCAAGTATCTGGTTCTTGACTATCTGGTTTCCAGTACTTTTTATGATTCTCACGGCCACATTCACATTATATACATACTACTTGACTTGAGATAAATGGAGGACTTAGTATAGAATAAACAGAGAGAAAATGCATATTATAGCAGTGAGTTTAAGTTTTAAAAATAAAAATAAAACTTTTTTTTCTGGTATTGATGGACAAAGAAATGAGTTCATAAAGCACTTGACTGATCTGGGCTTGTTTTTCCTCCAGGCTACTATTCCACCACATTAGGCCGAATACTTCGGAGTGTACTGTACATTAAAAAATATTCAATGTCAGATATTTTTTAGCAGAGTGGATTAACAAAATTATTAGAGAGAGAGGTATAAAAAAAACAGAAAAAATGTTGGTACAAATTTTCCATTCAAACTAATTCTGAAAAGCATTCACATTATTAAGAAAAAATCAAAAACTATCTAAATTTCTGAAATCTGGAGTTGATAACTGTGAAGGAAATGAACAGGCAATGCAGTTTGTTATCATAAGCATCATTAATCACATTACCATTTTCTCTTTCCACCCTATTTTTAAAATTATGAAAAGGACACATGTGCTTTTGTGCCCTTTTATTTATAAAATTTTAAGAATATTAAGAAGCATAAAAAAATTGGAGCATAAAACACTTTACTCAAGCCACAGAAACCAGGAAAGTAAAATTATACTTATTGATTACATCTTAATCCATATGACAGACTGGTTACCAAAAGTGACTATTCATGGGAAAACTAATTTAAGTGAATAACATATGCAAGTGTATTTGCAATGTCCTTCAATGCAGAAAAGTTTCTTTTTTTTAAGAAAAAAAAAAGCCTTAGTCTATATCCAAAGCTTTATTTTTTAAAAAGTATATTTCCAGAATTTTCTACAAGACATTGAGAATGTAATAAGCAGTCCAGTACTAAAATCAATTCGCAATCAGTCAGAGCACTGATAATATTAATTATAATGAATGAGTTTTCATATATCTTGAGAGGAGATAAAATTGAAAAAATACTACAAAGCTAAATACCATATTTAGACACACATACATCGGCACAGCAATATTTTGAATTTGAAATATAAAAGGCAAGGAAAGATCGACTTCGGATCCTGTGAGCGGTTTTAAGCTTAGAAAAATTCTAGACATTCCCTTCAAGGCAGGTATCATTTGGGAAAATGAGATAGGCATATTCCTTACATTTGATACACTCATCCAAACTTCGCTTGAAAAGTTCACTGAGGAATTAACCCAAAACAATGATATAGAAATCCTTGAAATGATAAGATTTTTTAAATCCATCTTGATTCGAAACTCTTCTTCCATCCTCTTGACAATATTCGGCACCGCGTTACTTACCAGAATCTATTAAGATTTGGTTTACGAAGCAAAAATATCCAGAACTTTGTAGACAAGCCACGGCAATGCATGCAATGTCATAGTTTCATGCATCCAACAAGAATACGTACCAAATAGATCTGCCATATATCCAGTGAAACAAATGATGAGCTATCTGAAAGTCCTGAAAAATACATAAATTGCCAGGGCCAGCATTCAGCAACATCTAAAGCTTGTTCGTGTCTAATCAGAGAACGACAAATACTAGAATTTAAATGTCGAAACCACCTAACGACTGGAGAAGCCAGATGCTTCTTTCAACAGTCCTCAAAATCATGTTATTCTAACGCAGTCAAATCAAGCATATATGTTAGTGAAGCCGAAGAAATTGTAAACCAAAATATTGAAGCTATGATTAAAAATATCACAGAAAAATTAGATCAGCAAACAAATATGCCCATTGAATTAAAAAAAAGGAAAACAGTAGAAAAATTACTGCTAAATGTTACCAGCATGTTTAATCAAGGAGAATCTAATCTAGGAAGGGGGTTGGGGAGCTACAAAAGTCATGACTCAAACTACGGACATCCCGATGCAATGGGATGCAGGTTTAGTTTTTAAATAATAATTAGAATCAAAGAAGATTAAAAATCTTTTTGAGGGGGGGGGGGGCCAGGAGGCTTTTCTGCTCGTTTTTTTTTTTTTTTTTTTTTTTTCTCTTTTCATTTTACTAAACGCGGTGGAATCGTTTTAACTAATTTTCAAAAATCAAGTTCAAATTTTCGAGCCTGCTTTTCGAATTCGTTTTGATCTTTGTCATTTTTAAAGCCAAAAGCTTAGAACAGTTTCGAATAATAATTGTAACTATCTTTTTTAATGACTTTTCTGCAATGGGAGGGGAATTGAAGGGAAAAAATTCTGGTTTTCAGTTCCTTCTTTTGGACTTTACAAGAGACATTTCTTCCCAAAACTGAATTTTTTTTTCTTTCCGAACAAAATTTTGTTTCCTGCACACTTTTTCCCGGGTCATTTTTTCTACAGACAAAATAAACCTACTAACAGACCAATTAGTAAACCAAAACGGGTTTTCTAATTGGCATTCTTGAAATTAGAAGACCACCACCAATTAGAAGATCATTCTCCGGAAGAATTATTTCCAACAATATTAGAGATGATTTTAACTTGGAGCTATTGTCTTACGCTTGGAGCTAAGTGCAATTCCATAATATTAAATTCAACATTATTAATTTATATGCTTCACAAGGGTTCGAAATTGATCAAGCAAAACACTTCTTTAATTCTTTTTTACCTATTTTCATCTTCGGCGATTTTAAATAGCATCACACTTTTTGAAGAGAATCCCGTTCATCCGCTCTGAGCAACGATTTCGTTGATTGGCTAACTTATTCGCGTTTCATAATTCTCAATAGAAATATTCCCACACACAGTTTTTTAAGAACTCAATCTATCTTAGATCTTACTCACTGTTCATCTGAAACTAAAACTGGTTCAAATTTGGGAACTTAAGAAAGCAGTCTATAAAATTAAAAATTTTACTCCTGGAGCTGATAACAACCCAAATATCTGGTTCAAAAATCACATCAGCGATCAACTTCAAATTATTTTGAAACTATTTCCATGCCAATTTGATTCAGCTGACCCAAACAATGTGAAACATGCTGTAATTATTCTGTTACCAAAACCTAACAAAGACAAAACCAAAGTTTCTTCTTATTGGCTTATTGACTTAACCTCAGTTTTTTTAGTCTTTGAATGTATACTCACTCAATAGATTACTTACTATTTAATTTGTAACAAAAAGCTACATAACAGCTTACATTATTCCATATCTTTCAGAGATAACCTAACTACAATTTGCAATATTCAGGCAAAAATCACTGAAGCTCTCGAACGAAAAAAAATACTTCGTTGGGGTGAATCTCGATATCAAAAGTGCATATGATTCTGCTCATATATACAGTCTTTTTAAATGCTTACATCTCGGGATAACAGGCAACATAGCAAAGTGGTTGTCCAACTTCCTTCAATCCAGAACTTTCCAGATTCGGTGGAAGCACCCCCTTTCTGTCAAAAGGGTACTGAACAAAGGGTTACCTCAAGGCAGTGTTCTTTCACCAGTTCTTTTCATTATCATTATGCACGTCTTTTACAAAACCATAGAGGAAGATTTGTCTTTGCAGATTTGTCTTCTGTAGCCGTGGGATATCATTATCAAAAATACATATATATGCAAAACACAATGGGGACCATTTTCAATTATTTACAAGTGGTGCAATTATAGGAAACTAGAAATTACTTCAGAAAAAAGTGCAACATCTGAATTTTCCAAGAAAAAAATTGCAACTTATAAATGCATTTCTTATGTGGGACACCCTTTAAAATGAAATGAAACAATAAAATTAATTCACATTAATTTTTTAAAAAAGAATAAAAACTCAGTTATCTTTAAAAGTTTTAGAAATCATGCACTTAAAAAGACAAATGGTCTCAAAATATTTGCATCAAAAAACGATGGTTCCAGATCTAAAGATATTATCAATATCACAAATAACAGTATTTTCAGCATATTTTACTATGGTTGCACCTTGATAAACATATTTTACAAGACACAATTTAAAGCATGCAACGCTATCCAAACTATAGTTCTGAAAATTTCTTTAATCTTCCCAAAATGGACCCCAAACGTTGTCCTAAAACTTCTTGCAGAAAAAAAAAACGACTAGCTACTCTTAGTTTTTTTAATAAGCAAATTGGTAAAGGTTTACATTTGCCACTAATTCCTAAAAATTTAAGCGTCTCTACCAGCCAAATTATAAACTTGCCTGAAAACTCATTGACTAACTCTAATCACTTCAAAAATTTTTATATGGATTTAAAACTTCAAAATAAACATCTACCTTCGAATGAAATTTATAACTACTTTAACGAATGCATTCGGAATTTGTTTCATGATCAATTTATTATTGCTATGGGTGCATCTAAAACATTCCAGCACACTTCAATTGCTAGGTGTGTGTGTGTGTGTGTTTTCTCCATTCAAAAATTCATGTTTCGAGTCCAATTATCCACTCCATTTTCACTGCAGAAAGTTTTGCCATTACTCAAGAACCAGATGCTCTCATAGTTCCTAGAAAAGATTGTCTGATTCTAAATCGTTGAAAAATTATCTCTATCCAGTAGCCAAAAATTATTCAAAGTGTAGCCTCTAAAGTTGAAACTTTAACCAAACTAAATCTAAAAATATTCTTCCTGTGGGTACCTGGTCACTCGAACAGAATCTAGAATGAGCTTGCAGATCGCTTAGCCAAAGAAGTTACAGAAGATCCACTGAATTGGAGACAAAATGAATCTCTCCTAAAGATATTTCATGCCTCAAAAAAAGTGTTGCATCAGATCACAATCAATAATTATAAAAACAGCACATATTTCATCCCCTTAGGGTATATCAGCAACATTGAAGCACTTTCTTGGTCCAAATATTGGAGTTAAGATGTTGTTTTGGTAAGACTTATCAACAAAACAATTAGTCAGGACTGTTGAATCATTTAAATCTTGAAAATTATCCCCTTTGTTATGAATGTATTAGTATTAATGATATTAAACACATAATTCTCACGTGAAAAAGTATGCATTTTATAGATACAAGTTGGGGCCTTTTCTACAGTAAGATAAGCAAGATATCTCCTTCAAAAATATGTTGGGTAAAATCACTGCAAACAAAACCAATCTGCAAGTTTCTCTTCACATACTGAAGCACTTCAACATCTATTAATTTTTTGACTACCTTCTGTTGCAGTCTTTTTATGGCTATTTTCTTTATTCACTATTCATGTTACAGGAACTGTTCTTCTTATAGTACCTCTTTTTATTGGAACTTAAGAATTTTTTTAATCAACTTTGAAATTCCAGAGCTTTTGTTAATTTATTGATACTTGGTTTGAAATTTGCCGCATTACTGAAAGTATAACTATTAAAAATTATTATAGTAATCATTACGGTTTTAACATAAATACAGGAACTTTTATTAGTCATCAAAGAGTAATTAATAGCTAAAAGCAATCAGTAAAAATGTGCTAATTTATTGATGATGTTTGCCAATTACATGCAGTTAAACCTACAATTTGGCAATGGCACGAAGTCAGTCTATACTTATTATACAACTCACTGTTTGTGTGTGTGTGTTTGTGGCGCTCTACAAACCAGACCGTTTGACCTACAGCTATCAAATTTGGCACATGCACACCTTGGAGGTTGGGAATGTGCATCTGGGATCCCTTTTTTAATCTTTAATTAAAATTTCAATTATTAATTAAAAATTAACTTTCCTGCCAAAAAATCTTTTTGGTACTTTTCTGTTATCCGGGCATAAATATCGCCAAACGCAAGCCAAGTCACTAAATGAAGCGAAAGAAAAACATAAAAAATTTGACAGAATTCTATATTATTTGGGGATTTCTCACTGCACCTGGCTAATATAATAACTTTTTTTTTTTATTTCTCTACTACCAAATGAGTAAGGCTCTAGTTTTCCCCCCACACTAACTAAATTAGACTTAACATGCTTTAGACCGATTTTTTCAAACAATACTGTTTATTTTCTTTAAGTTTGATGCATTTAAAATTAAACATTATTAATTAATCCATATTTCTGAATTCATTCTGAAGTTTTTTTAATTAAAATAACACTGAATAAAGGAAGTTGAAAATTTCTAATCTGCATAGCTTTACCCCAACTGGTGCAGAAAATTCATGCATTTGCTTTATCATTTGCTTTCCCCAACTGGCATTGAAAATTAATGCATGTGCAGTGTGTTCTGAGTACTGAGAAATGCATTTTCAACAGATACAGACTTGAATAATTGATTTCCTTTTTTGTTTTATTTCAGGTGCCCACTGTAAATAAATTGTTTTTAGGTGAATTGTTTGTTTTTGCAATTAAATTGTATTTATGTTAGTCATATATTTTTCGTATACAAATCTGAGAAAATTTTGTTGAGAACTTCTTGAGATATTACATATATTCAGAATTATATACTTTAGACCCCATAAGGTTTAATTGCTCAGTGACTCTGTTTTCAGCACACATAAAAAAAGTGCTTTTCTCAGTTAGAATTGTCTTTATATTAATAGCAGCTTAATCATTTCCACTTTAATTTAAAGCATTTATTCAATGGAAGCTAACCAAAAATTAGATAATATTACATTATAGCTGAAGGTCTATATGAGTGAAATATACAACTATCAAAATTTGAAACTTTAAAATATTTTAAAGAAGCAATTATAATAGGAGACATAAAATATATAATTATTAAAATTTTAATGAGCATTAAGATGGGTGAACTGACTGGTTGCCAGAGGCGGCTAGTAATAAATACAATAATGCCAAAGAATTCTCGTTTAAATCTTATTATACTTTTCCTTTTACAGCAATTTATAATTGCAGTTGAAATATTTAAATATGCAACAATAAAACCTTAAAATTAATTAAAAAACCAGATGATTTTATTTTACTTACAATACATACAAAAATTAATCAATAAATTTGCACTTAGTACCATAATTGTTTGCATTTAATTGAAAGAGCAATATTTGCGAATCATAGTTTACCAACTAATACAAATGTTTGGCACTTCCTAAAAACTTTTTTATATTATATTAACTTTGAAACATGACTCAATATATATATTATTTTTATAATAGTTGTACTTTTATATTATTTATCTTTTAATGTTTGTTTGTTTTTTGGAAAAACTTTTTTTTTGTTTTTATTTCAGTATTGAAAGGAATTTAATATTAAAATTTTAATATTAAAATAGAATTTTACATAAAAAGAAATCTTTGTCTTCCAGTTTGACAAAAGAAATTAAATTAATTAATTTTTTCATATTTTTAAATTGTACTTGCTGGTCAATATACTGGTTTTTTTTTTTGTTTTTTTGCAACCTTAGTATTATTTTATTTGGATTCCATTAAAATGTTGCAGTCATTCTACCATTTGCTCAAAATAATTCTAAATTAACTTTCTTTCACACACTGAATAAATATTTTACAAGCTAAATTTAACTTTTAAACCATTTTATTATAGAAACAGAGAAAAAAGACTTACTATTTTGTTCAGTTCCATTACACTCAACTTTTATGTGGAGGATTACATACAAAATTTTCATAAGTTTCTTTCGAAGAATAACTGCCGTGGGTGGGCATTCTTTTAGGAGCGTTTCAGCACATTTAAATAAGCATTTCATTTTTTCAGGACTATTGATTTTCTAAATAATAATAATAAATAAATTAGGAGAATAATATTGATTGAAAATTTAAAAAATGTGACTGATGATTGGATATTCAATTTATTAGCAGAAATGCAAATCCACAAAATCAAGGCTCCAAAAGGATTTACTGAATTAAATAATTATCTATTTCCAATACTCCCTTCTTATCCCGCTTGCCATATTACGAACATTAATTCAATCCTGTCAATCAATATTATGAACTGCATGTCTACATACAAAAAAGAAAGTATATATTATATTTCCAAAATAAATATCGTGTTCTAATTGGTTATTTATAATTGCAAAGTTGGCATTAATTAGCAAAAATGGTTCAGTTACTAAGGTAGAGTCTTTGTCAAAATTTTATTTTACAATTCCTCTCAAAAATGGAAGCCATTGTGGCAGGGGATTATTGAAGACATATCTTAGAATAATGAACCTTTATATGAAAGAATGTTTCAAAATCAGATAAAAGATGGAGGCTGAAAGGCTGTCAAAATTCTAAGTTGAAAAGCTACAGTGAAAAATTATTTTTTAGGAGAGCTGAGGAAAAGAGTTAATGCAACTCCGATAACATATCAGGATCATCAACTTTGATATGAGTTAAAAATTCACAAATCAAACAAGTGATTAGTGTTCAGTGACAAACTTTGGTTTTTGTCAACTGTTTTAAATATTAGAGTAATCAACTTAGAATTTTAATTCATATAACAAAATTTATTGAGTATAATTAGTATTTTAAAGTTCTAAATATTAAATTATTAATTTCTTTTCATTTTTAGTAGCTATACAATACAGCCACTGGCCAATAGTAATGCTAATTGAAATAAGTTTTAACTAGCAACATTAGTCATTATTTGGGAGCAGTTAATTTAATTATTGAAGGTTAAGAATATAAAATAATTTATTCACAATATATCTTTAAAATGTATAGTTATCTTATAATTCTTTATAATTAACTAAATTCTGCATATCAATTATATGAATTAAATATAGATTACAATTTTACTGATGGAAGGGAGGCAAATTATTTGTACAGAATAATAAATATTTCTGTGAAAAAATAATAAATAATTATAAATATAAATATAATTTACTTTAAGGGGCAGATGAAGAAACACAAAAGTCTCCAAGAAATTGATCTGTAGTTTCAAATACACAAGGTATGTATCTTGGCAAAAGGTAGGACTTCTTCTGCAATAATATATATATCAAATTAAAAAATATGAAACAAAAAGGAATTTTTTTTTGAAATGGTACATAAATTTGTATTTAAATATTTTAAAGGTGAAAATTTACAGATAAAAAAATTAATACTAAAACTAGATGAAGTTCAAAGAAAAAAAAGGCATAAGTAAATAAGAATTTTAAATGATTAAAGATCAAAATTATTTTTCTTCTCCATTAAGTATACAATTTTAGTTTTGTTTTGTTATTTACTTTTATTATTTTTTAAAGAAATAGATACAAAACAGATAAATAAACCAAAATGTTTACTAGCTGAAATGAAATAGACAAAAATAAATTAAAACATTTGTAAGAATGGACATTAATAAATATTTGTAAAAAAAGAATAAAATTAGATAGCATTAAGGAACTTTTAAAATTAAATTATTTTTAAAATGAACATAACTCATACATTTTCCATCTTTTAAAATTTATATGAATTATAAACTGCATAAAAAATAAAATCAATCTTCTGATTCTCCATCACCACCATTCTCTAAAACAAATTCTTCCAGATCAGAAAAAAATATCAGTTTTCATTTTTCATTTAAACAGCAACTAATAATTTCAAAAACTTAATTTAACCCTGCACCAATTATAAAAAAGATAATATTTTGCTGCACACTAAAGAAACTATCTTATTTAAAATGTAAAATACGCAATACCAATAATTAATTTTAAACTGCAACAAATTTAAGAATTTCAAATAATCAAATTAATTTAAGCATATTTTTAAAAAATACGTTAATAATTCTTAAAAGTAGCCAAAAAAATAGAACAGTAATTAACTACAGAAAAAAAAGCAAATTAATAAACTCTCAACACAGTCTCTTTTGCATAAAATGGCAGTTTGACAACAAAAGGGGAAAATAGTAAATAATTACATAAATTTTTATATTACACAATGACTAAACCAATATCACTATTCTTTGCTTTGTTTTTTCCCTTCCCACGTCTAATTCTGCTGTCTATTTGAAATAATGCTTCAATATTCTAGTTACAGTTTGGCTCTAATGAATAGGCCAGTATGATGCCAAAATTATGTGTTATTAGAAGAATCAATTCTGATAAGTTAAGAGAATCCACAATCAAAATTAGTAAGATATTGTATTTTATTTGCTGATAGCCCATACTGCAGAAAAATCATATAAGATAAGTAGGTGAAAATCACACTGGGTTTAACATAATCGCATTTATAACAAAATTATTATTACTCTGTCAACCATTTCATGTTTCATGTCTTTCTCCCTTGCATTAAATGTCACATATTTGCCAAAGCTATGACACATACCCCTGATTAAAAAGCATAACAATTGCAGCAATGGAACAATACAATATGACCTAAATTCAGTTACCTTTCACTCTCATTACATGTCTCATTAATAATCTTCATAAATGTAGTTTCTGAATTGCTGACCACTTGAAGAATTAATCCCATGCTATAATGAATTGACCATATTTCAAAAATTCCAGTAAGTACTTTTGGAGCCTCTGCCAGTACTTGCAGGGATTTTGATGCACGTGGTAAAATCTTGACCTGAAAATAATATAATACCAGGATGAGCATTCAAAACTTAGTCTTAGACATATTTAATATTCTTATGATTCTGTAATAAAGACTTTTTTGTATAGTTAACCATCTAGGAAGCATGCATAAGAAGTAGCAGTTAAATAAGTTTTCTTTCACTGCTAAGTGCTATAACTATTATTTAATTACAATTTGTAGCTGGCATGCATCCTGTCAATTTCTATAAATGTTATCTTTGCATACATTTTCAATGTATTTTGCTAGAGTTGCAATTATTCAATGAATTTATTCAATAATACTGATTCAGAGAAGTCTAAACGCATGCTAAAGCAAAATTTTGCTTTAGCATGCAATAAACTGATGCACAATAAAGCTCAACACATACAAATATATATATTTTTAGATTTATTATTAGACAATTCCACATAAATAATCATTTTATAATCAAGAAACTACGTATAACTAAATATGTATCATGATCCCCAGACTCTTGACTGTTTTGGCAGTTTAAATTCATTACAACAATAGCAACTATTATGATTATCAGTTAAAAAGACAGATGTCATACAAGGAATTGTTCTGCAAAAGAATACCACCCATTAAGAAAACATGATTAAATTAATCCAAAATAAAACAGAATTGTTGATTGCATAAAAGTTTCGACAGACAATGCAATTAAATATAAAAAATACTAACAAGTCTAAGGCTTATAACTTGTAAAGACTTATAAATTCTTAAATGAACTAAAATAAGATTTCTTAATAATAATCAGCAAGGGTATTTCAATCAGTAACATTTCGACACTTAATTGCAAAATCAACATTCCACATAGTCCCAGATGCATGCAATAACTTCAGTTGTAGACAGTAATTTAGTTAGAATAATGTCCTGTTGTAAAGCTATACAAAAATTGATTGGGATAGATCTTATAATTTTAAACATTGGAAAGACAAAGAGATACTTGACCAGAAGTTGTTTTCTAACCTGTACAGAATACTACTGAATGAACATTAAACATCTACCAAATCTGTACACCAAGCAGATCTTGGATGAAATTGGTTTCAAAAACATTGTTCTTAGCTATAATACCTTAATTATTTTTCAACTTTACGCAATAAGCTTTTAAAGAGAACAGAGAATGCATTTTTACACATTTTGATTTGATTTGACTTGATTCACATTTGCAAAGATGGAGTTTTGTCATTAATTTTTCAATCGCACCCTGATATACTAAAAATCTCATTTAAAAAATTTAAATTATCGATTTTTGGTGACAATACAATCATACTTTTTGATGATAATAATTTGTTATCTAAAATATAATGAAAATAAATTAAGTTAAAGTGCTTGCTGTTACTAATAAGATAATTCTAAAAATGCTATTAAATTCATTTTTATCATCTGGAATGGATTCAAAATGTTGGTGAAATTTAAAAATAAAGCAATGTTTTTTCATTTCTGTCTGTATGCCTTTTTTTTTTCTTTTTCTTTCTTTCTTTCTTTACTCCGTTTGTTCACATGAAAATACTCCATTTTATACTGCAAGGTTGATTTGAAAATTGCTTTTTGAAAAGTAAAGTATTTAAGTCTATATTTATTGCTTCTATTTGATTATGCAATTGATTGCAAAAGTATTTTTTGTAGGCACTTGTATGAGCAACATTTAAGTATAAGGTTCCATTAAACCTAGAGATATAAAATGTGTGCCTAAATGAAAGAGGGACCATAACTGTAACAGCACATCAAATCTCAATCAACTGATGTGTTAGCCATTTCAGTTGTGCATATATAGTTAATGATTTTGCATCAATATCATAATTTCTGAAGAGTTGTTTCCACAATTAGTTGCATGATGGACTCTAATTCAACACAAAAAGCAATAATTTTTTATTTTTTACATTGAAGGGCAACATGTATCACAAATTTATTGCACAATGAAAGAAATGTTCAGAGAGTTATATCTAGTATTGGACACTCTATTTTGTATTTGTACAAATAATGAATTTCAAAAATAAAATGTAGAAATTATGGAATTTTATCAAGGTTTTTTTTCTCCTCAAATAATGCTTAATGTTCTAATTGGCAATAAATTATATTTTAACTTAAAATAATAACTATAACAAATTTTAACAAAGCTTTCTTAACTATAACAAAATGATTTTTCAAGCCATTTTTTCACATGATTTACTGCAAAATTGCAAGTTAAAAACTGATTTTAAAAATCAAAAACTTAAGGGTTGAAATTTAAGAATTCATTTTTTTTTTCTAGTACTATAATAAAAGTGTATTTTACTACTTACAATTTTTTGTTTACATGAGCAATTATTATGTTTTTTAATTTAATTTTTTATTTCTGGGCTTTATACTACTAATATTTAAATATCAAATACTTTACCTTTCTGTTATCGGAGTCTAAGATAGTTATAGGCCAGTACAAATTTTCAAGCAGTTTCTCTATCTCACATGGATGACTTAAATGAAATTCTTCTAAAAACATATGGATATCAATTGTTTCATAACATGGATAGATTTTGTGATATATTTCTTGAATCTGAAATAATAATAATAATTTTTAAAAACTAGCTTCAGTTTACTATTTTTTTAAAAAAAATTCACACAAACAATTAAGATAGAACTCTTTATGTATATTTAGTCCAAAGCATAGTAAAATTTAATTAAAATGTAAGTTAAGGAATATTTACACAAAAAAAATTAGCAAAATTTGTCATCAAAGTACTCTATAATATCAATCATTACTTCATATCTTTTTTAAAACAGATTTTAATAGATAATCCAAAAATAAAATAAATATATATCAAATGGTAATATATCTGGTTAATATGAATGCATCAATGAAGATCATTTTGAACTGGCATGCAGTATTTTATGTTTCCCTCTCTTGACATACTAGTTAATGCATATTTTCCCATATTACTTCAGTTCATTATCACATATATGGTAGACTAAAAACCACCACACTGCTTCTGTGGACTGAATGTTTCATATTCCATCAGTAATGTATTCTATTCTTTTCCACAATTGCAGAACAATTTCTTACAACTTTTTTAAAATCCGACGATGCATTTAACACATTTATAACCCAAAGAAGTCATGAAGCACCTTTAATATAAATGACTTCTTCTTCTTCAGTGCCGCTTCAGCCCAGGGTGGGCCATGGCCTTCCGCAGAATCGAATTCACGGCTGCATGCTTCTTGGACAGACTTCGCCAGTTATTAACTCTGAAAACTTTTAGATAGGCAGCCGGGTATTTTCTTCTTTAGATTTCGTAACAATAGAGTTTTTAGGGGTAGGGGAGTTAGCCCTACGCCCAACCCCATTTTAGTCGCCTCTTATGACATGCATTGGGATACATTGGGACTATTCTTACCCCTTGGCTACCACATGGTCACCATTGGGGCACCCTGGTCACCACACAGGGTAATATAAATGACTAGTAATATATCACAGTTACTGATAATTACGTTTATAGTCTTATGTTGACTGATCGTATGTCACTCATGTTATCAGTTTTATTTACTTAATCTTCATGTTGTCCAGACCTGATTACCTGTGATAATACACCATGAAGCAGTACATGAATGATATTGCTGATGAAATGAAAAATGCTGTTTTAAAAACTTTTATCCATGTTATGCAACAATGTTCTACAAAATGTGCTCCATAATCCCAATGCTCCATATATTTTGCCCAAACGGTGCATAGACAGTTGGATGATAAATGTATACATCACTTTCCCAGAACACAGTTGCTATCTTGAGCATCCTCATTGCCTGCAATCAAGGAAAAAGAACTACAGTTTCGAAACTCGAAGTTAGAATGATCTATACAGAAAATGAGTGAGAGATGAAGATGGTGGGTTTCTGAATTTCACAATCACAAATGGTATTGTTTCGATTTTGAATGCTATGAATACGATTTTTTTACTTTTGCAATCTTTAGAAATCGGCGTAATTTCGATGGGGGAAAAAAAACTGAGAAACTTATGATTCATAGTATTTTCCCTGGTTTTCTCGGTGGCGTGGTAAACCTGATTTATTATCTTTTCTCCATATTCAAATCTACCCAAAATTCAAACTTTAAAAGAAAACAGGGTATTTTAAGATGGTTCTTGAAATTCCTTCTTCATAGTGAGGAAACCTCCTACACCCACCACCAAAGTTTCATAAAATACAAACCAAAGGATATTCAATCAAATGAATTTGATACACCTGCTTAATTTTTCCAGATGTGTTGCGAAATGTCTATACTAGTTTAGTGAATGAATAGGCACTAAGCTAGTGATGGTGATAGCTGATTTGTAATTGATAGAATCTAGAACCCACTGCTTTCAAGTCCTGAAATCAAGGCAGCAAAAGTAGTTCAATTTTGTACAAAATAATGATATAAATATACTATTTGTCCCACAAGGTATGCAGTTTCAAACTTGTACAGATTCAGACAGAGCATGTCCAGATTAGTATTTTAATATGTAAGATGTAAGGTCCCCGAATATAGCGTCATAGTCTAATTAAGGTGTGAAGCTTGTGTCATAAAAACTTCCAAGAAATGAGAACAAAACCATGTGAAAATAAATGTTTATTGAAAACTTTCAATGAAATAGATTTTCAACATGTCGGCCTTCCTAAAAAATAAAACGGCGAAGTTTGGAATCAAAGTTCTCAGTTGCTTTCTGCAAAACATCTATTCCAATTTCTTTAACCTCAGTTTCCATTGCCGCTTTCAAATCATCCAAAGTTGAGGGCTGTAGAAGATACATCATGTTTTCCCAACGTCCCCATAAAAATAAAGGCACATGGATTAAAATCCGGGAAGAAAAGCGGTCATTCTCTACCATTATTTATCTCGTAATGGTATTTAACTTGATCAGTCTATCGAGAAAATTTTCAGCTAAGAGACCGAAGTTTCAAGAGTGCGGAGAGGTCTAGCATTATCTAGCATAAACCAATATTCGCTTATCTTATCTATGCCTTGCAAGAATGGGATGTCACTAACATTCAAAAATTTGTTCTTGCTTGCATCTCTTTTTTCCCTTCACATTTTCGCTACCACATTGTGCCTGCTGCCGGAAATTAGACGGTAACCAGAGTTTTAATGCAGAGAAACGATTATTCAGTGGACGCAATAACAGCACAATACGCGGTAGTAAAAATACATTTAAAATTTATTACAGACATCAGAAAAATAAATCAAGACCAACACTTGGGCCATTAAGTGAAACGAAAGAAAATAATTAACACATAAGGACAATGGTGGGGAAACTTTTTTTAAGACGGGCCATTTTTAATAACTAGACGATCGTAGCGGGCCAAAGAATAGTGCTTAATCGTTAAAAAATTTATGTGTTCTATAAACATATACATATATTATTACATACACTTATTATTTTAATAGTAAAAAAGCAAAAGGTAAGAAAATTATAAGCACAAAATATAAAATGAATTTAGTGTAGTTCTTGATGTGAAATATTATCACTTTGTTTTCTGGTGTCATTACTGGTTGATAGTGCATGAGAAAAATGAAATTGAGACTGTTTTATCAAAATTTCATCATAGTCCGGTTCCATTTGCGAAGCAGAAATTCTTAAAACTGATGAAAGGTGCTCATCTGTAATTCTGTTTCTTAAAGAAGTTTTCCTAAGCTTCATTGTTGAAAAGACTTGTTCGCATATATAAGATGAGCCGAACATTGTCATTATCTTCATTGCATGAGTAATTAGATTTGGGAAATTATCTGGACTTAAATTTTTATAAAATTCTAGTAATGGTACTGTATGAAAAGTTTGTTTCAGGAAAGTATTACAGTTCAGTTCTATTAACTCAAGTTGAAATTTTGCATCAACTTCTTCGTAATTAACATTGAATGGGGTCGCAAAAATACTAAACTCTGGTTCCATTTTTCTAAAGTCCTGAAATCTCCTTTCAAATTCTGAAGATAGTTTTCTCAAATTAATTTCGTATTTTTTAATCTTATTGTTTGATATAGTGAATTTTAAAGATTGTATTCTTGGAAAATGAGTCGGAACATTATGGTCGTCACATTACGAAGTAAGAATTGGTTCAAACATTCTCACGACGGCACTCTTAAACGGGCCGGATTAAACCTTTCCGCGGGCCAGACTTGGCCCGCGGGCCGTAGTTTCCCCATCACTGCATAAGGAGATCGTTCTACTCCTTCTGGGCTCTTAGGCTCTTCGTCTCTCTCTTTCTGAAAGAAAAATACCTTTTTATATGTAAACGTCTCTGACGTCATGACAAATAAACAACAAGTACGTTGCATTGACGTCAGACACAGCCGTAAACACAGATAAATCTGCATGATTACAAATATTGCCAACAGCGCCGATTTCCTTAAATTGTTTGTATATTCTTTTGATCGCAATGCCGTTTATGTTATGGTGACTGCCGAATTTTTACACCATATTATGATATGATTGCAATTCATAAGTCAATACCATGAAAACACATTTAATCGAATATTTACTCATTTCAAAACCACAACGAATACACACATTACACATAAAAGTTTTTAGCGAACAACGCGCGCCTCATTCTCATCAAACCTGTTTTCTAGTCTTATATGCCACTTTATTTGGAATTTCCATATTAACTTGCAGGTACTCTTTTCTTCTCATTGGTTGCCACAAATTTGCATAATCACTTCTTCACGGAAAGCTTCCATATTGGGCAGTCGTCGTATGCATCGTAATTTTGAACGCAAACTGTCGGATTCATGATTAAAGTTTTTCGTGTAATAAGACTATGACGTTATATTCGGCGACCCCACGTTACATATCAAAATATTCATCATGACGTGTTCTATCTGAATCTGTAAATATTAGAAGCTACATACCTTGTGTAACACCAGTTAAATAAAAGAAAAAATATGAATCAGATTAATTCTCTCCCCACCCGCTCCATTTTAGGTCGAAAAAATGACTCATCAAAAAAGTAGAGTAAAAAGATATTGCTATCACAGAAGAGTGTGTGCATGCGTGCGTGCGTGTGTGTGTGCGTGCGATAAGAATTATCAAGCATTTTCTTTTACACTCATCTTTTTCATTTTTAAAAAAATAGTTATTTCGTACGAAAAACTTTTTTTTCCACGGTAGCCTGGTTGGTAGAGCGTCAGTCTCGTAACCGAAAGGTCGCGGGTTCTGTCCTTGTCTTGGCCAAAGACCGCCGTGTTGGCTAATGGCAGTTGGGGCACGTTAAATATGTCGAGACTGCAAAGTCCTCCAAGTTCCCATAACAAATTATACCTCTGGGGTACTGAATCAGGGATGAGTCGGTCTCTGATTTGGATCTAAATTCCGACTTGCTGATGGATGAATGAGTGTATGAATGAATTCGACCACCCCCTAAAAAGGGTTGTGTCGTGTGTGTGAGCTAGAAGTCAGACTTCTGCTCTTTGGGTGCTCAGGGGTCTTTACCCTCAGAAGCTACTGCACCCCCTTTCCGTGCAAAACACGGACACGACAATAACTTTTTTTTCCCCGAATGAAATTCTTTATAATTTTTTCAGACAAAAGAAGTACTGAAATTCTAAATAAAAATTTATGTTTTTTGAAATCAAAATTTACATAGTTTAGGACTTTCACTGCTGGCATGCACTCTAATTTAACCGTTTACCCTTTTCTTTAGAGATTTTACATACTTTGCTTATAGAATAGCAATGATTGTGGGACAACAAATAATTAGGAATTCACTTACATATTTCATTAATCAATCTAAGCTTCCTTCAAGTAGTTAGAACTCCTTGTCATATCAGGTAATTCCTTCAGTTAAAGAATGACCGAATGACATATGATGAAAGTGATATGAAACCTTGTAAGTAAATTTAGTAATGAGTATTTAGTTTGGTTTAGTTATATTAACGTCCCGTTTTAAATCAACACGAGGGCTATTTCGGGACGGACCTCATAATTTTGAACCAAGGTCAGATGACGAGGACGACACTTGAACTAGCACCCCCCTCTCCACACCACGCCATACCAGCGGGAGGACGTTTGGCCTGACAGATTTCACGTGCAAGAGACCCCCCTCACACGACGGCTCTTCGGTGGAATCGAGTCTCGAACCTGAAACCCTTAGGTTCCGAAGCCGAGACCTTACTACCAGGCCACCGCGGCCTATTAGTAATGAGTAATATGACAAACATTAAATATATAAAGGGGACGACAGATCTTTTGGTAAAATTGTATGGAAAAGGAACATATATATTTTTTTTGCTTATGCATTGCATTGTCTATTTCCAGACAATATTTCATTTTCAGCACTCTATAATCTAAACCATAAAAAATATGAATTGACTGCAAAGTCAAATTCTAGGAAGAAAAAAATGTTTCTCCATACAAGAATCATCAACAGTTTCAGAAATCTAAAGTTTTAATGAATCTAGGATATTAAATAATAAAAAGTAAATTATTCAAATAAAACAAATTTGATTCAGTTTTCTTGGCAACCATGCAAAACTTCTTATGTATAATAGTATTTCTACACTGTAATAGACTTTAGAGGACTGTAAAATCTTTAAACTTTTAATATTTTGATTTTTTTTTAATGATTTCATTCGATGGTCAAACTCCTTTTGAACATTTTTTGGTATTTCACATGTATGTACTTTATTAGTTTAAAAGATAGTCCCAAAATTAGAAACATGTACTTTAAAATCACTATTCTCAATGCTATATTTTCAGTGCTTGTATATAGAATTGAGCATAAATGGTTAATTGCATAAATATGAAGTTTTCCAGATACACACACACACACATATATATACACATAATAAGAAAAAACATGTACATGATGAAAATTCTCAAATATCGGAGAAACGAGTTAATATTGTTACGAATCTGTAATTTTGCTTTTCCACATGTATAGCATCATCATAAGAAAAAGTGATTTCCAGTCATCTGCATTGGATGGTATCGGTTGTCGCATTAGTGATCCCAGAGCTAGATGACAAACTTAGCGATAAAATGGATAATACCCGAAGCATCAAGAATTTTCTTGGTCTGTCCATTAGGAACCGAGATAATCCAGATACGCCATTGTTCCAGAAACTTCTAGCCCAGCCTCCCGAAAACTATAAAAGTTCGGCACTCTCATGCTGTATCGTGTCGTAGTAGATCGAGAAGACCTGAATTGAGAGGTCTTGGCTGTGCTGAACTGAGGAGTAGAGACCTCAGCAGAATCGCCGGTAATAGCAGTCCAGTAGAGTGGTCTTGATTTGATCGTCGTGGATAATAGTCGTGAGGAGTAATCGCGAATTGAAGTAGTGAGTCGGCAACTAGAGACAGTGGAGTGTTCAGTTGTGTGGTGAGACCGTCTGGGGACCCTCTCCAGCTAAATCCTGAATGGTTGCTTTATGAGCTGTGAATGTTGTCATAGCCGAATTTCAACCTGTGGGTTATTGTCTACTGTTATTGAGGGCTACTGTGTGTTCGTCTTCACTATCCATATTTGTCGTCTGTAAATAGTTGTCGTCTTTGTGCTGTCTTCGTGTAAATGTACGCCGTCGTTATGTTTTCTACAGAAACTTGCCGATTGTATTTTCACACTAATACACAGACGCGAACCCCACGGTGGTGAAATTCCGTTACAATATATCTATCAAGGGTTAATATACAGGATTCTTCTAAACTTTTTGCTGCTTTGTCACAGGAACAATAAAGATAGTGATGTATATATGAGAAATAATAGTCAAACAAAATCCAACTTTGTAGTTCAGATCTCTAGTTTTACGAACCTGCAATTTTGCTTCCCAGCATGAATAGTGTCCTCACAAGAAAGACTGACTTAAAGTCATCTGTAATGAATGATGCCGGATGCCAAGCCAATGATCTCAGAACTTGGCAACCATTTGGCGACAAAATGGATAATACTCGAAACTTCCCAGTATTTTGTCGATCTGTCCATTAGGAACTGAAATAAGCTTGATATGGCCATACAATTCTAGGCCGTCTCCCGGGAACTATAAAAGGCCGGTACTCTCAAGTGAGCAGTCGTGAGTTAATAATGTGAATTGTAGTCGGAGTCATAGACAAGAAACGAATCTTCGAGTGGATAGTGAAGCAACGGCGGAGTGAGTTAATGCTGAACTGAGCTGTGTGCATTATTGTCTACTGTGGAAGCAGCATCGAGTCCTGTGCAGCCGGTCTCGTGGTAGTGAGCCTGCGATACAACTAAAACGAGGGATAGTTAGAAGTTTCAGTCGTCTGGATTGACTGCAGAGCGAAGCCCCGAGGATCCCCCCCCCCACTGAATTCTGTCTGGCCACTTTGTGTGCTGTGGACGCTGTTACTAACGGATTCTATTTCTGGGCTACTGTTGTTGTTGTGTGCTGCTGTGCATTTGCCTCAGCTGTAAATATGTGTCGTCTTTGTGATGTCCTATCTTCATGAAAATAAACAACTTCATTGTTTTCTATTGAAGCCTGGTGATTATGTTCTGACACCATATACCTACTACATAAGACGTGCCTGAAAATCTGTAACACTAGTGAGTTCTCTCACAGGTCATAGTACTTTTGTAGTTGTTCAGTAACAACTCACTGTTTGTGTATATCCAGTTGATTTTGGCAAATGTAGTCTTTATGGATGCTTTCCTAAAGCATTTTATCTGAGTTTTTGTAGACCATTATTCAGATTTTTAAAATTCTCATGATATAACATCCCTACCAGAGAGTGTATGTGAAGTTTTCGGTATGGTGGTTGGTTCTCACTACCCCAATGGATACAGAAACAAATATAGAACCTGTTACTTTCTACTGATGAAGTAAAATGTCTCCTATGGGATGACTTGTGTTTCGGCCAGTGACAGTCCTTAGAATCCAATCTTAGTTCTTACAAATGGTTGTCATTCAAATTTTTCCATGTACCATTAGATTAGTCATCTGTCATTCACATTCGATACTCACCAAACAGAATTACTGAAACGCTATTTTAAATGATTTACAATGATTTTGCTTACTGTATCCAAGCCACTTCTAAATTAATAAGTGATCTCACTTAAAATTTGAAATTAAATGCAAAACTCAAACCAATAAAATTCTATAAATCAAATAATGTGTTTATAAATTTAATAATACATAAAGTTAAGAGCATATTTTTAAATACGCTTAAAAATTTATTTAATAATATTTTGAAATATTTTATTTATCAATTTAATATAAAATTCAATAAATCATTATAAAAAAAGGCAAAGCTGTATATTATATAACAGGAGAGAACTTAATTGATAAGAGATGGGCATGCAATAAAAGTTTCCCCATAACTGTTAAAACCTGAAATCAATCTTAATAGTAATTCAATATCAAAAGTTTAAATGAAATGTGAAACCTCACAAACACATATTCCAATAACAGCACACTTTATAATGCAATCCTCTCAATAAAAAAATAAGTAAATGCTCATCAATAATATTTTGACAAATGCAAAAATATTTGCAACAAGAATAAAAATTAATTGTATTTCATTATTATGATATATAAAATTATATATCAAAATATTTTTTAACTGATGATTACAACAATACCTACACCACAAAAATTTATAATTTTCTAAATTTGAAACTAGAGCAAGGATTCAGTACAATCAGAAGTTATCACTAAAAATTAAAGTTATTTAAAAAAATGTTTACTTTTTAATTTATTAAATTTCTAATCCTTTTAACAATGAATTAGAAACGTCAAATTTCACCTCCGAACAAAGCACTTCAACTCTTAGATGCATATACCGTTTGTTTGAGTATTCAGAAATGACCACTTTTTGACAATTTTATCCATTAAGAGGAAGGGTGCAGAAGGATAAGCACATTTCTGGAATTCTTTGACCTACTAGATACTTTTTTGTTCAACTTTTTTTCATGTGCATGAAAATATTATGTCGTTTCTGATCATATTATTTTAATTCAGTCTGCAAGTAATCCGAGTTTATTTTATTGTTAAATATTAACATCTTCTTTCATCTTTTCCCTCACCCCTATTTTGATTAATTAAACTCCTCCTAACACATACCCATAAGTTCAGAGTGTTTTATAATCTGTTGTCAAACAATAGATGCAAAATTTGCTAATTTTAGACTCGATAGTCTGTCCTGTCAAGTACAAACATATACGCTATGTTTTACTTTCTTAATTTGATTATTCTGCAAATGATAAGGGAAATGATCAAAGGTAAATGATTTTCAATTATAAAAATATTTTTAAAAGTTGTGAAACAAAAATTATTCAGAGTAAAAATATTTTACAAGATACTCACCTTAGTTAGTACAAAACACCTTATATGAGGCGATTCAGTTATGCAGATATACTCAAATAATTTTAAGAGTATTCTGAAAGCCAGGAGACAGTTTTCTTCATTATCTCTCTAAAATACACATATATGATTTAATGTTTTGTTAATCAAAATTAAAAAATAAGTGAGGCAGAAATTAAAAAAAGAATATCATAAGACTGCAAATGATATATTATTTCCTATGCATAATGTAATACAGTTATATTTTTTACTTATTATTTTCAAAAACATTAAATTAACAATCTTTATCGAAAAAAAAAGTTTTCAACAAAATAACTATATATATAAAAAATTGTCACATAAAAATTCCAGGACCTTGTCATTTCTTTTCCCACATTAAAAATAACTTTTTTACTATACAATCTCAATACCTAGATGAAATGTTAAAAGATATTTCAATACAAAAATTTCTCAGCATGAAAAGACTAAAGTAGTAAAGAAAGGAAAATATTTACTTGATGTGCAGTAAGGAATAACTGCAAAAATTAGGCACTTTTTGAGCAGTTAGGGGGTAAAAAAAAAAGAGAGGGCATTTTTGTATTTAAAAAATTTAATCACCTTTACATACATTTTTTTTTTTTTTTAAATAATGCATAGTTTCTATAGAAATATTTTCTGGTTATTCATAATATGTATTCTTTAAAAATTTTAATATTTTTGTATTTACACAAATTTCTATATTAAAACAAAGCATGTTACTTTCGCTAGACTGAAAAAAAGTTTTAATGGTACCGCAAAATATCATTACCAGAGCCGGCCATCTAAGATGTGCAAGGGGTGCTATACATCCGGATCCCGTGACTGTGGAGGCCCCACCATAATTAAGAATTAAAATAGTGTTCTGAACAGTAATAATGCTACACATATTAAAGTCTACAACCTTGTTTCCATGTGGCTGGCTGAACATTGACTGATGTCTTTATTAGGCAAAGATCGCATTGATATCTATAAAAAGGTTGGTAAAGTTCATTTATGAATAAGGATATCCCCTTCAGATATGTTAAGACAGAGCATAGTGCTTGGCACCCAAAAATTGAGTATACTAGTAAATCATCAACTATCTACTTTTAGTCATCTAACATAACATTTTTTTTATGTGGGGCCTTTCACACTTAGAAGCAAAATAATTCTTTTCTATGAAACATTAAAAAAAACCAAAAGAGGGGCAGACTCAATAAAACAAAAAAAAATTCAACTTCATTATGATTTTTAAAAAAAATTATAGTTATAGGTAAAGGTTAAAATTAGTTACAAATAATTTATTAAACTTTTTTTTAATTTTTCAAAAAAATTATAATTAGAATGTTATTTTCTGAATTTTTAAGTAATGCAAAAGTAGTCAGTAAATAATCTTGACTTATCAAAACAAATTATCAAATTATCTATAAATTTTAAAAAATTAAAAATTAAGGAAGTTTAAAAATAAACTTTTATTGCTGTGTATTTATTATGCTAGTAGTAACTCTATATCAAATTTGGTAGCTATAGATCTAATTGCCCTACAGACTATTTTCACCATTTTTTGCTTATTGCAATATACATAAAATATGCAAACCTAAAATTATTAAAAAATAGGGAAAAAAAACTTCTTAAAAAGAAAGAAAAAAAATCATATGGAAAGAGTTAAAAGAATTGCTAAATCACTTAATAAAATTAATAACAATTGAAGCAAAATTAATCAAGTTATAACTTTTTGTAAAACATAAAGAAAGTGTTCAAATGCTTGATAAATCACATTAAGTAATGTTTTCAAGCTACAAGATTATATTATGTAAAGCTTTTTACCTTTTTAAAAATTTATTTAAAGAATTAACTATATGCTATTTTTATCTAAGGAATTATGAGTATATTTTAATAATGTTTATATGAAATTGTGTAACAATTATGTCCCTATTTCCTCATTACCACCTAAAAACAGTCTCATTCATCTTTCTTGCTTCATTTTGTTTTCAGAAGCTTTAAGAACAAATAAGTGTATTGTAAGCATTAAAAAATTGAAAGAAATATGAACATTGTTTACTAGAAAACTTATATAAGAACAGATATCTATATTTCTTCATAAAATATTTTTATAGAAATTTATCGTAGAAAGATAAAGGAAAAAAGCATTTCAACAAAAGAGCTAATTTAAATGTCCTGTAAAATATATCTAATGAAACTTTATTCAAGTATATTTTCCTTATTAGAGTGAATTACATAATGCATAAAACCAGAATTTTTTCAATTTCTTCTAGCTGATTTCAAAACAAATTATAATCAACTCAAATTCCATTTTGTAATGCATTGGTACTTTAATACATTCATTATGAATAACTTAGAGTTACAAATTTTCAAGAATTTGTTGTAGCATAGCTAAATTTATAGCCCTTGTACTAAAAATAAATAATAAAAAAAATTAGCAAACCTATTCTGAATTAGAAAAAAAGTATAGAAAAACTGACATTCTTATGATAAAATATAAATTTAATAAAGCTCTCATGATTTCTTAGTAGATGAAAATTTTTATTTTCTCAATGAGATTTTTATATAATTATTTATGCCATGGATGAATGTTTTTACATTAAAGTGGTACAAAAATCACTTTTCCTTATAATTCTTTTAATGGCAATTGCAAATTTTGCAAACTTTTAAATAATTTTTTAAAAAAGATAAGAGAATTGCATCTCTTTATAAGATTTTTAAAAACATTTTGCTTTGATAATGAAGTGAACGAGTAATAAAAACTTTGTATGCTATAATAATAATTTAAGAATTATTTTCTACCATAATTTTGGAAGCAACATAAATCTTTTATTGGCGTAACTCTTTTTATAAGAATTCGTTGATCAGCACTAAGGGAGTCTTTACTACCACCTGCTAGCCCTTCTATTAAGTTGAAAATTGCAATCCAACACTGCCAAAGAAATCATTTAAGAAAAGGGGGATGTTAAAATTGAAAAAAAGATATATTTGTTGTTTCCAAGGACCAAATTCAAAGGGGGGAGGGGAAGTTTAACCCTTTTACAAAACAACCAAAGATTATAAAATAAAGGCCTTTTTTTAAGGTCTGAAAGATTTGATTTGGAAGAAAACATGCTTCTGTTGCTGGGGGCAGTTCAAATCTGAATATGAATAATTATTAACTTTTTTTTTATCTCTTTGTACATAGTTTCTTCATAAAGATTTAAAAAAAAAAACTCTTCATAAAGATAACAGAAACAATATTTCTACACACAAACAAATATAAATTGATAAAAATGAATTAGACTTACTTCATAAATTCTTATTATGATGTTAAATAAGTCCTGTACAAAAATGTGCCGTAAAACTGCCAATTTATGAGCTCCAATGAAAAATATATGTTCCAATGCCATTTTACGCAAGTGCTATAAATATACATTTTTAAAAATTTATAATAACAACCCACATTGAAACTAATCATCATACTATTTTCTGAATTAAATTTCTATGAAATTAATCATAAATTAAATAATACAGTTAAAAAGATTTTAAAATAATGAAGGAGAAAGAAAATGTCTATTTCACAGGAGTAATTTTGACAAATTATCTTTTTTTCACACCAGACACTTCTTTTCAAGAATCTGATAACAAAAAGAAATTTTTTTAAGTCAAAAATTAATTTATACCACATGCCATGATTTGATGAAATATGCAATAATTTAAATATCTGGTTAAAATTTAATGTTTAAGAAAGGTTCATTAAAGTTGCCTCTGTTTTCTAATACAAGTATATTTAAAAATAAAATTTGTATTTAACTTGCATTTGAATCAGGTAGGGATTTCAGTCAAATAGTTTGTGCTTTATATATATTTGTTAACTACTGAAATTTCATTGCAATTGATGAGGCACTTTAATGTAAATGTCTTTGAACTTTTACATCCCTGTTTCATTTAGAATAAAATGTACACAAGTTAATGAAGATAAAAGACAATGAGAAGAGCACAAATGATTCATGAAATGTAAAGAATTTTAGTACGCTATCTATCAATTACAAAATAATGTTTATAATAAAGTCATCATGAAAAAAATTTAGACAAAAAAAAAAGAATCACAGACATTTTTATTTAATTAAGAATAAATAAAATTAAGTATCTGGTTAAAATCAAAATTAAAAAAACTAAAAAATATTCTATGTAACTGTGTATAATTGTAAATTGTGCATTATTAATTGTTAATTGTATTCTACAATTAATAAGTGATTGATTCTAATAAATTCAAATAATGAGCCTACATTTCGCAGTTTAAAAGCCCATTATTTAAGAAAATAAAAGGTTAGTAATTTCAGTTTTATGTGAAAAACTCTATAACTTTTTATTAATATACTAGTCACCTTTGGCAACCAACTGGTTTGCCAGGAATAATGCTACCTAAAATTTTCAATTACATACTTATGTGCCTTACTTTTTTTATAATTTCTCAGCCAAATATATTTAAACTATGATAGTCACATAACTCATATTATTATGGAAGCCTAACAATTATTTGTTCATTGCACTTTATATATCTCTGATTCACAATAAGCTGCCATGGAATTATGTGGAAAATATCGCATTTTATATTTGTTACACATGCTGAATGTCGCACTTTTCTCAGTTTAATTTGCAATAAGAGTTAATTTAATTTTTCAGTTTTTGTCAAAATGATGGCAATCACTGGTATACTCTTAACGTGTTCTTGCAGGTTAAATTCTACTTTCATTTTGTGAGAAATTAATTGTTAAAAAATATATTTATAATATTTTTTTAATTTTTATTAACAATTGAAAAAATGAATTTATAGGTTAAATATTGGTATCAATGAAAAATAGTCATTTTTAAGAAGATTTAAAAAACAATTTTATGCTGTAATATTTTCAGAAGTTATCGCAGAAAACTTCCAAATATTAGCATAATTAATTAAAGTTTTTTTAATCCGTCTAGGTATACTTTTTTATCCTCCAAAGTAAATATGTATATACCAAGTGCAGTATATCTAGATCATATGGTCTGGAGCACTAATATACATACACACATTCATTCACAAACATATATTCATTTGATTATCAGCCTTGGAGTAATTCCAGGCATTGATTGACATATTTTTTTAAGGTGGTGGACAAAAAGATCTAAAACATCTCTTTTTAATAATAATATTCCTTTTTTTTAAAAAAAAATCAATCAATTTTAATGATTGATTTAGAAGATTGATCAATGTATCAACTTTGCTTAAAATTTTAGCAAAAATATTTTGTTAAATATGATTCACAAAGCAACGTATGAAAAAATCTAACAGTTATTCATCAATGCATTTTTTCACTCCAGTTACATAAAATGTAATTATTATTATTATTTAGATCAAGTTAAGAGTACTAAACAATATTATGCCAATTACTAATGATTTACAAATTAGCCATTTAGTCCAAATTTAAATGTGTATCCTCTATAAATTCAAACATGTTTACTAAAAACAAAAAGCTGATTAATTAAATTAATGATATAGATATTGCAAACCATCATAGAAACCTCTGCCTTGCATTTATTTTTTTAGAAAGCATAATATTTAATACTGATTTAATTTCAATCAATCACATCTCAAAAGTTACATTTTTTTAGTTTTAATTTGATGTTATATTTGATTTATTTTTTAATTTGAATTTCTGCCAATGTGATGGCAACAGTTTAATAAAAGCTATTTTTTCCCCTTTATTAATTTATGCTTTTCTGTTTGTTGTAAAATTTTATTGTGTTGTCTGAAATATAATGTTGAAAAATATGATTTAAAAATTTCTTAAAAATTTGTTAAAAATAGAAACAAATTATATACTAAAATACTAGTACTGTTAGAAAGCTAATTTTATAGATACATATATAACTTGATGTGAAAATTATCTTTTTGCAATATTTCCGGAAGTTACAGAAGAAAAACGCCGAAATTTCACTTATTTTTTAATTAATTACAATTTTAATTAAAAATTTTTAAAAAGGGGTCCAAGGTGCACATTCCTGCCCTCCAAGGTTTACATGTACCAAATTTGGTAGCTATAGATCCAATGGCCTATAGAGCGCCAACACACATCATTGAGCTTTATTATAAGTATTAAAAAAAAAAAATTCTTTCAAATCAGCCAATTAAAACTAAGGGTACCCGATAATAAATAATGAGTTTTTGTCAAGCTTATTTCAAATATAAATTAAGGTTTCATAATTTAAAATTTGAAAACAAACGACTTTATTTTTACATATGCTCATTTGCTTACTAATCAATTATTGCTTTTTCATAAGAACTCCTGCAATCTTTTAATTCAATTGTACACATATCACATTAAAATGGATTTTATTATGAGTAATTAATGCAAAAGAGAGCAAAGTAAGATTAAATAATAAGTAAAGTAAAAGCAAAATCAAAAACATAAAATTTTGAGCATACAATGAGATATAAAACATAAAGTAGAACTTGAAAAGTTCTGTTGTATTTAGATTAACACCTTTTAACAAACTTAAATTATATGAAATAAGAACTGTAAAGAAAAAAAAATATTTTTAGACACCTGTTCAGGATCATCTGCTCTAAAACAGGGATCTGTTTTCACCAAGATGTTTAAAACAATGTGCATAACTTCATTCACATATTCTACATGACATTTGGCATCGTTTAATTTCTTCAATGTATCAGGATACATATTCTATAAAATAAAAATAATTAATTAATATTTCAATTAAAAGAATTATAGAGCAAATGAAAATAAAAAGTTATATTTTCAATTGAATTTTTATATATATTAGAACAAAAAGTCAGACAAATAACAAAATCTGATGAGAATATATTCAAACCTCTAAGAATAAAACATGAAGATTCCTGGAAAAATAATTATATATACGAATTATAAAAATACATATTAAAACCATTCTGTCATTTTAATTTAAGTAACGAGATTTTGAAAATATGTGAAATTTGAAATAGCCCTCTCGTGTAATTAGGATTGATATAGAATATTTTCTTCTTGACAATGAATGTATTCATTAAAATTGCATGGTATATAAAGAAGAAGTATAAATCATATTTATCCTATTTATTTTACTTTATTATTCAAGTATTTCAAGTTAAAAAATATTGTTTGCTTTCCCATCTTCAGTAAAAAAAAAAAATCTTAATTGTAAACTTGTGAGTATCCAAAATCCAACTGGCCATGTCAGAAACGTGGATTTTCTAAGGTTGCCTTGATTCTTGTTGTATGTTGATCATCTAATTCTGATACACAAGATCGGATAACATAAAAATGTTCCCTTTCAATTCTTGCTACATGTTGATCTTGAGATTCAGGAGCACATGAATTTGAAATTCATAAATGAATTGCTTCATTGCTCACTTGTCATTCCTTGTTTATAAAGAGAAGGTTGAATTTACTTATTTCTATGTCTTGTGCAGGTAGAACTACTAAAAGATTAATGTTTGGGAGGCATACTTTTTAGCGAAGCAATTAACATGATATATGCTTGTATAACAGAAATATCATTTTTTGATTCATTGAAAAGGCAGAAAAACTGTTTGCACAGGAAGACTTAACTGAATATAACTTTAATATATATATATATATATATATATATATACAATCATAAAATTATTAAAACAATCAAAACACATTTCTTGAACAACAAAATTAAAACAAAACCAAATAGGTCGAAATCGAAATTAAAACACAATTCAGAATTACACGCTAAAAGTTCACAAAATGAAAGGTAAATGAATAAGAACCAATTAATGAAACAAATCCACAATACTATATTCAAAGAATTATTTAAACGAAACAGAAGTAACTACGGAAATGAAACCAAAACCGGAATCGAAACTAAAAAATCATTACTGATTAAACAAGTTTTAAGAATTAAAAGTTTTTAAATCAATCATTGTATTTAGAGAGCGCAAATGCTGCTACAACTAAAATACAAATGAATTTTGACCATTGTCCATCGATGCCTCACAGAAAAAATCCCTTATTAGGAATCCTTGCTTGAAAGTGGCTCCTGACGAAGTTTTCAGGCCGGATTCCTTTTCTATTGACTATTTTTTTCTATTGATTATTTTGATTCGGTCGTCTTATTTTGTTAATAATATATATATATATATATATATATATATATACACACCCACACCTTGATCAGTATTGAAAAAAATAATTCTATTTTGAATGTGTGAGATAAACTCTGAACAATATGTGCGGTTCAGTGCATTCAGAATATTATGATAATGCTTTTATTTTGTTCAATATGTATGTGATTAACTATGAATGACAAGTACTGTTTGTCTTTTGTCAATTTTAAAATAATAGTAAATAATGGAAATGTTTAAAATGATTTATCTGTAAATTTTACCTGACTCAAAATAAATGCTAATAATTCTACTATGCCTATAACCTTCGTGTAAATGTAAGCAATACATTGGCAATGTTTTATTGTAATCAGATGAATGATACAACAGTGCATAAAATATGAACAAAAAAATTCCTTTTTATACATTAGATTAATGGAATAATTTACATAATTTTTACTATTTCTAATCTTGATTGAGGACTATAGACTGAAGTAATAACATTTTTGTTTGAAACTTTTAGTCAGTATATGGAAATTTTATTCAATATCCAGAGACATTTCCTAAGATTTTTTTATGTATGGCAATTTGGTTCAGAAAACTCAACTTTGTATGTAAAAGTGATAACAAGAATATCATAGCATATGCTGAACAAAAAGAATGATAATACAAACAATGTATTTCTTAAAAATTGTATTACTTTATTTAAAGTAATAAGAATTTCAAAATTTTGGTTGACATCAAGAAATATGTGCAATGAACAAATTTGCATCTGAAGTTTAATTTATTATGTAACTCTACGGATCAAAATTCAGTGCAAGAAATAAAATTAGCAAACTGTGACTAAAACAATATTTTAACTACCTTTCTATGAATTAATAGATAACTAAGTTCATAATAAGTTGAGAAATTATTCAAAATATAAATAATTCCCAGATCTTTTAATTTATTATTATAATAAATGATTAAAATTTAAGCAGAATTAAGTAATAAATGATTAAAATTTTAGCAGAATTAAGTGTTTTAAGTAGAACTTAAAGTAGAATTATATTTAACAAAGCTTTTATACATGTAAGAGAGATGAATACTAATGATATTCATCTCTTTGACAATTTAAAATACTAGATGAAGGATTTTAATTAACATCACATTTATGAAGAGCTATTTAGCTATAAAGATATATACTTACTACTAATCTATGTTTTTCACATATTTCATTCATTTTTTGCAAGAGCAAATTGATATCTGGAAGTAATTTAATTATTATCAATTGCAAGTCAGATATATTTAAAATACAAAATTAATTTTAAAATATAAATTTAAAAAATAGTACATTTATCCAAGATTTCTGATATTTAAAGTCATCTTTTTAAAAAAATGAAATCTTATATATTATGGTGCTTAAGAATATACTTTCTGATTTAAATTAAAAATCAAATCAAAGATAGGGAAATTATTAGAATTTAGAATATTGTTTTAAAATAGAAACTATGCATTATCTAAACAAATAAATGTAATCAACTAATTTCTGAAGTAAAAATGTTTAGTTTGTTACTGAAATATTAAAAAAAAAATATGAAAATTCCAATACACTTTTGATTAAAAGATTTCATAAAGAAACATTAAATAAACAAGGATCTAAAAATACCAGACTTCTCATTTTTTAAATTCTATTTGCAAGAACAATAACCAAAATGTGCAAAGGAATGTTTATTGGCTACATGTAAGCCAAGAATGCTATTTTTCTTTCAAAACTTTACCCAAACTTCTAAAATTTATAGATAAGCCAACAGTTTTTATAAATATACATTTTTTTAATTGTGTGACTTTCAAATTTTTATCATTAAAGTAAAAATATTGCTAATGCTAAATGGATTAAATATTTTCCAATCAAGTTGCTATATAATTAGGCATTAACAACAGTAGTTTCAACTCTGATAATTTTATAGGAAGTGTTCATGTGTGATTAGCAGAAAAATTATTTGCATCATTATGCCTAGTTTAATAATAGTTTTGCTTCCAACTGAGGCAAAACTATTGGGATAAATAAATAAAATCTCAAGGTGATTAACAATGGAGGAAAATCAAACAATTATAAACTTAATAAAATTTTCCATGAATAACGACCAGATATTTTTTACACTAATCTTTCCATGTGCTACATTCCATTCCTCTCATATAATGAAAATATTTCTGAAAATTGCATACATATAAAAAAAATTTACAAAATAAGAATATATGAAATCAAACATACTAATAGGTTTAGTCTCCGATGCATGCTTCAACTCTTCAAAAAGAGGGTTGAACTCTTCTAGTATTGTAGAATTGTCCATCTTTCACTGAAACAAACGAACATTAACCCAGTATTGACACACACAAAAATAGAAAAATAAATAAACAATAAAATCATACATAAACAAACTTTTCAAATATTAAATATCACTGATTATATGATTAATCAGAAATACAAAATAGCCATTTGGACAATATGTTAAAAAATACTTAATCTATTTAATTGCACTTGTCTGATAAATAATGAGTTTCAGTCCAAAAACTCTTTTTTCCCCTTCAAAACATTTATTTATATTATGAAAGTCAAATATCCAAACATGAGCTTTTTATTTAATATTATTCATTTTTTATGTAATTATTCATCTTTTCAATAAGTTCAAAACAGTTCCCAAAATTTAAAAAAAAAAAAAAAAAACTTATCTCGTTGATTTAACTTTATGCATTACAATGCATATGAAACATAAAGTGATTCCTGAAAATGATAATTACTTTTCAAGAATTAAAGGTATATTTATTTACATATTCCAAATATATATAGGTACCACTGAAATATAAGTACGTCATATTTATCATCACCAGTCCATTATTTTGTGCTTACAATTACGCGTCCCATGATATTCAAAACAAGATTATTTCAAAATAAATTATAATTTGGTGATAGCAGCGTTTCACATTATAACATTATATCCCACACTATTTACTTAAAGTTAATAATAATAAACTATAATTTAAATAAAACTAATACTTACCAATAATACAGTAGCCTTTCAGTTGATTCTACATTTACTTTTTATTAGACTGCTCACAATTCACTTGACATGTTCTAATTTGAGATACATTGAGCTTGATTGTTGCAGTGAAGAAGCAAAGAGCGGTAAATGTTTATAAATGCGTACCCTCTGAATTTTGCGATTTTTTTTGACGCCAAGATCAATATTTTAAGACAAAATGTTATGGAAACCTGAAGTAGTGCTTCATCGCTAAAATTTGCCGCCAATCGCCACTGAACCAAGATTACTAGATAGTAGACACTGGCAAGAAAGGAATGATGGTGTGCTCTCTGGCGTTCCAAAACCAAAACTCGGAGGAGACATTAGTAAACAAAGGAAGTTGAAGTGTTTTTCATTGTTCAATGATATATTATAATAATTTAGGCTTTGTTCCTAGCTCAATAAAAAAAATGGTTTAAAACTAATTGAAGTTTTTAAACAATTTCGAGCAGTCGAAAAGCTTTTAGACGGCAAGACATGGGCAACTACTACACTAGAAGACGATCTTCGCTTATCATATCCTAATGTTTTAAGTTGTTCCTAAAGTTGTTCATAAGCACAGTTTCTACAGAAATACAGCAAATTTCATATATTCATTAAAGTTTGAATTATAGAGTATTAATTTATAAAACTCAAATCAATGTGAAAGCCCTCATTGGTTTGTAAAATACTAACTATTTATATTTTAATCTTGCTATTAATTATTCGTTCACGGATTCGAAAATCCTTCATGTATTTGTGCATGCACCAGGAAGCGTTTACAACGTAAAAACAGGGACGAGAAGAAAGATTAAAAGATGTCTTCATTTAATAATAAAGTTAGTTTGAATTATTAAGGTGGGTTCACGAGTGGCTTACTATTACCCGCAATCGTTGCCTCTCTGCTGTTGTCCCAGCATTGTCCTCGTGTGAGTAGTTGGGACAACGTTTGTCCCGACGGAACATTTATTTGCCATTGTCCTATTATGGTCACGGGATTTTCTGGAAATAGGCGTGATGTTCTACTGCGCACAATAATTAGCCTCGTCTGAACCCACCTTTGCAGATGGCTCTATCTTTCGACTCCAGGTTTGCCATCTTGAACATGGTTAGCTGTTGTGATCATGAAATACACTAATGTTTACTGATTGCGTCGAAAAGATAATTTTGAATGTATTTTCAAATATTAAATAGGATTGCTGTTTGGATTGAAAATATTTTGAATATGCTTTCAATTATTTACAAGTTTGACGGAAATGCGAATGTGTATGAAGAATTTTATATCAAAAATGATTGAGTAGCATCGTTATTTGCGATTTATCTGAAATGTGATATTCGTTTCTTTTTTGATATATTTTGAATGTACTTTCGATTATTTTTAAGCATAACTAAACTGTGAATAAGTTTAATTTATTTAAAATGTATTATATGTTCATATTTATATTTATTTATCTGTAAAATCAAGTGGCAAAAAACCTTAATAATGTAACATTTTCAGTTATTTATAAATGCCATTATGGTGGACATTTAAAAATTAGTATCTTTCAATCATTTACAAATGTAATTATTTTGAGGGTTAATGTTTAATATGGATGTAATAATAGCAATTTGTACGAGATTCGAATATTTGAAACTTGTGCAGCTCATCACATATTTCTGTTTATGGAATTATCAATGTACCAGAAGAAGTAGGATTATATATTAGTTCTAATACTTATCTTCATTCATAAAACAACTTCTTACAAAATCTTCCATGTCATTTTCTAAAGATTACATAGTATGAAAAAATTTTCGCATATATTTTTATGAAGTTTACACATGTTGATGATAAATCTAACACACAACTGTTTTTATAATTTCTTTTATAGTGTTTTATTGGCAATTGATATAAAGGACGGACAACAAATCATCCTCCATTGTGTGAATAAATTTCACATATAAATGTAATTTGAATGTATGTTGTGCATTCAACTAAGTAAAAATCGTCTTACTTTTGATTTTTTAAGATTTTCAAATTGAATTTACTATTGAAATATTATTATGAAAATTATTCAAGAGATTTTGCTATAGCTAAAGCTATAGCTGTCCTGTTTTTCTATAGCTATCCTGTAATAAAATGACCTTTTATTACAGGATTTTTTCCCTATGATATTTTATAGAAAATGCTTTTGTTCTTATAAAAAATTTTAAAATAATTATTAAAAGACCCTTTATATTGAATGGTAATGCATGTATAAAATTATGGAACTTTTTATTCTGTTGAAAGTACGATTTCATAATTTGCTTAAAAGAAAGGCACTACAGATGATGTTCTTAGATATTCAGAAAGAAAACTATCTAAAAGATTAAATATCTTGTATATTTTATTATATTTGAGAATTTTTTAAAGATAAATGTTAAAAGATTGTTAAAAGATGTCCATTATATCATGTAATGAAAGCTTAAATATTTTCATCCTAACTCAGGTGGTTATATTCAGTTTATCTATACTTATAATAAAGCTCAATGTGTGTGAGTGTGTTGGCACTCTACAGGTCAGACCGTTTGACCTACAGCTACCAAATTTGGTACATGTATACCTTGGAGGTCGGGAATGTGCACCTCGGAGCCCTTTTTTCGAATTTTTAATTAGAATTTGAATTAATTAAAATTTAAGCGAAATTTCGACATTTTTCCGTTATAACTTCTGAAAATATAATCGGACAAACATGATTTTAACATCAATTTAAAGATAAAAAAATTAGCTTTCTAATGGTATCAGTGTTTTAATGTATAACTCAAGCTTCTATTTTTAACGAATTTTTAAAGAAATATTTTAACCATGTTTTATTAGCACGTGGCTGGATAAAATAAAATAAAACAATGCCGGAAGTTCAAATAAAAAAAAAAAAAACGATTATCGTCACAAATCAAATCTAAAGAAATACAACTTTCAGCAAGTGACTGGATAAAATAACATAAATATAAAATGTGATATCTTCTAAAAAAATAAATGCAAAGCAAAGGTTTCTATGATCGTTTGCAATATCTATGTCATTAATTCTATAAATTATCTTTATTTACAGTAAACCTGATTGAATTTAGACAGGGTATGCATTGAAATCCCGACTTAATGGCATATTCTATAATCGTTTGCAATATCTGTTACATTATTCGATAATTTTTTCCCCTTTTTCGCTTTCTTTAAAAAACATATTTAACATTTTGGCAATATCACCGAAAAAATCCTTTTTAATATTTTTGGAAGCATAATCGATAAATTGTTAGAGCATTAAACTCAAAACGTTTTTCCGAATAATGTTACCGACTCTTAAACTACTAATAACTGAATCTTTTAACTTTAACTATTTCTTAAATTTTGGCTAATGAATATGCGATTTAATTGAAAATTTTAGAACGCATTACTCATGGCGAACCAACTGGTCGCCATAGGCGGCTAGTATATAATAGGTCAAAGAAAACTCAAAAATTTTGGAGCTGATTATTATGAAAGTTTAGTAAATTATTAAAGAAAAAGAGACAATTTGTTGAATATTATCTCAAATTGTTAGTTTTTTATAATTAAAGCCATTTAAAGAAAGAGATAGAAAATGTATGTATTTACACATGAAATTTGTTAGTAATTTCTAGATACATAATTAGTATTATTAGATGTGATAACGTTCAACTCATTTTCAGTAGATTTTTCAATTATAGCTTAGAGATTTTTCAATTCCTGGTGCCTTCTAAAATTCTGTATAGCGCATTCCCCTTGATCGATTGTATGTGCCAATCATAATTCTTATCATTAACTAAATTAACCAACTCATTTATTACTTTACCAACATGTTTAGTTCTTTTTCTTTTTACCTTTCTAAGTAAATATGTTTCAAACTTCTGTGAAAACTTTTCAACGTGAATGTTTGCATTGATTTTTGCCCTTTTTCTAAAACAATCCTACATTGCATGCCTGTTAACATAATCTATACTTATAATAAAGCTCAATGTGTGTGTGTGTGTGTTGGCGCTCTACAGGCCAGACCGTTGGACCTACAGCTACCAAATTTGGTACATGTATACCTTGGATGTCGGGAATGTGCACCTCAGAGCCCTTTTTTGAATTTTTAATTAGAATTTGAATTAATTAAAATTTAAGCGAAATTTCGACGTTTTTCCGCTATAACTTCCGAAAATATCATTGCACAAACATGATTTTTATATCAATTTAAAGATTAAAAAATTAGCTTTCTAACGGTATCAGTTTTCGTAATTTATAATGTAAGCTTCTATTTTTAACGAATTTTTAAAGAAATATTTTAACCATGTTTTTTTTTAGCACGTGACTGGATAAAATAAAACAATGCCGGAAGTTCAAGTGAAAAAACAACAACTATCATTGTAAGTCAAATCTTAAGAAATACAACTTTCAGCACGTGACTGGATAAAATAACATAAATATAAAATGTGATATCTTCAATAAAAATAAATGCAAGGCAAAGAATTCTAAGAAATCGTTTGCAATATTTATATCATTAATTCCATAAATTATCTTTATTTACAGTAAACCTGATTGAATTTAGACAGGATATGCATTGAAATCCCGACTTAATGGCATATTTCTATAATCGCTTGCAATATCTGTATCATTAATTCAATAATTTTTTCCCTTTTTCTCTTTCTTTAAAAAACATATTTAACATTTTGGCAATATCACCGAAAAAAACATTTTTAATATTTTGGAAGCATAATTGATAAATTATTAGAGCATTAAACTCAAAAAGTTTTTCCGAATAATGTTACCGACTCTTAAACTACTAATAACTGAATCTTTTAACTTAAACTATTTCTTAAATTTTGGCTAAAAAATATATGATTTAATTGGAAATTTTAGAACGCATTACTCATGGCGAACCAGCTGGTCGCCAAAGGCGGCTAGTTATTTATAAAATACCCATAAAAAGTTTTTGTATCATTATCATCACGCAACATTTCATAAAAATTGTTTAGCATGACTTACAATTTTTCCTCATCTAGTTCATACATTAATGTTTTATGTACTTCACTCCTAATTTCCTTTCAAAAATAAAATGTATGTTTTTGCCAATTTCTATCCACGTGTCATGCACATGAAAGACATTTTTGGCAAGGCTCAAACACATTAATAGAAGCCTTTTTAAACATTATTGCATCGTCGCTCATAAAAATTGGTAAAATATGGCTCACAGAGCAAAGTATGAAGAAATTTAAAACTCATTATTTATAAATGCAGTGTTTGACTCAAGCTACATAAAATGTAATTATTTACTTCATTTACATCAAATTAACAGTATTAAACACTATATAATATGTCTATTAATAATATTTTACAAATTGGCCACGGGACAGGAATTTGAATGCATATCCGGTATAAATAAACTCCAGTATAAATAAAGATAATTTATTGAATTAATGATTTAAATATTGCAAATGATCATAGAATCCTTCGCCTTGCATTTTTTAAAGAAAATATCGCATTTTATATTTATTTTATTTTATCCAGTCACGTGCTAAAAGTTGCATTTCTTTAGATTTAATTTGCGATGATAGTTTATTTTTATTTTTATTTGAACTTCCGTCGGTGTTTTCTTTTATTTTATCTAGTCACGTGCCAAAAAAAACATGGTTAAATATTTCTTTAAAAATTCGTTAAAAATAGAAACTTAAGTTATACATTAAAACACTGACACCATTAGAAAGCTAATTTTTTATCTTTAAATTGATGTAAAAATCATGTTTTTGCGATAATATTTTCGGAAGTTATAGCGGGAAAACGTCGAAATTTCGCTTAAATTTTAATTAATTCTAATTCTAATTAAAAATTCAAAAAAAAGGGCTCCAAGGTGCACATTCCCGACATCCAAGGTATACATGTACCAAATTTGATAGCTGTAGGTCCAACGGCCTGGCCTGTATAGCGCCAACACACACACACACACACACACACACACACACACATTGAGCTTTATTATAAGTATAGACCAGCGGGTGACCGAGCTCCGCTCGGAGAAAACAGGTATCGAAGCTAACTCGAAGATTTAAATTTTCAATTGTGATTTATCAAAACAATACATGCCATAAGAAAATTTGTGAAACCATTGGTGAAAAGATAACCGTTTAAAGTGCACCATTGTAAACTATTCTAAACAAAGTTAGAGTTTGGAAAGGGAACTATTCTATACAAAGGAAAAGTAAAGGTAAAGATTGAAGTGTGTTGAAGTTCAGTATTTTTGACAAATTTATTTAGAAAAACCAAACATATATACATACATAAGAAACATATTATCAACCTATAACAGCATAAACATAAAACTTTATTAGTTCGCCATATTGGCTATAGATGGCAGCACGTTACCACTTGAAAATTTAAGTAGCCATTATGGCGAACTAATAAAGTTTGAAAATATCCTATCTGTAACTCCGAACTGCTCGACCGTAGCGCTTCAAAACCGGCGCCAATCGATTCCTCGTGGCCAAAAACCCCAGACCCCCAAGTTTACCGGAGTTTATTAATTCTGGGGCGATTTTCGACTTGGCAACCATTCCTCGTATTATAGTATTAGATATAGAAGATCACAGTGATATCGATAAAAAGGCGGGAAAAGTTCATTTATGAATACAGAAATCCCTTTCAGACATGTAAAGACAGAGCAGCGTGCCCGGCGCCCAGAAGTCGAGGCTGCGTTGAAATGAATAATCAGCTATCTACTTTAGCCTATATCTAATGCAGTACTTTTTACATGTGCATATGTGCATCTTTGTTTTTATTAAGTTGTTTAAACAAAAAGTAAAACTATAATAAATTAAGCGATCAATTCCCAGCATTTCACATTTTGGAAAAAATTGTTATAACGATAAAATTTATGTTTAGGGTTTATTGAAGTAACTGATATGATTGGAGAAGGACTAGCAAAAGATCTATTCGGTGATCTATTAAGTGAGTTTTATTTAACTATTGTGGATTGTAGTGGAGAGGCATACGACAACGGTAGACACGCGAAAAGGAAATATAAAAGTATAAAATTTACAAAAATTTCTCTATTGTTATATATATATATATATATATATATATATATATATATAT